>CAJHNH020004785.1:5000-31562 GCA_905116865.2 Candidula unifasciata
GAGCGCGCCCTGGCTCGGTTGCCGATCATCTGATAGACTGCGACGCCTAGCGGCACAAGCAGATTTTGACAAAAGAAGAAGAAGTTTATATCACGATACTGTGCACACCAAGTCAATATCCCGATATTCAGCACACAAAGTCTATATCCCGATATTGTGCACACGAAGTCTATATCCTGATATTGTGCACACCAAGTCTATATTCTGATATTGTACACACCAAGTCTATATCCTGATACTGTGCACAGCAAGTCTATATCCTGATATTGTGCACACCAAGTCTATATCCTGATATTGTGCACACCAAGTCTATATTCTGATATTGTACACACCAAGTCTATATCCTGATATTGTGCACACCAAATTAATATCCTGATATTGTGCACACCAAGTCTATATTCTGATATTGTGCACACCAAGTTAATATCCTGATATTGTGCACACCAAGTCTATATTCTGATATTGTGCACACCAAGTCTATATTCTGATATTGTACACACCAAGTCTATATCCTGATATTGTGCACACCAAGTCTATATTCTGATATTGTACACACCAAGTCTATATCCTGATATTGTGCACACCAAGTTAATATCCTGATATTGTGCACACCAAGTCTATATTCTGATATTGTGCACACCAAGATAATATCCTGATATTGTGCACACCAAGTCTATATTCTGATATTGTACACACCAAGTCTATATTCTGATATTGTACACACTAAGTCTATATCCTGATATTGTGCACAGCAAGTCTATATCCTGATATTGTGCACACCAAGTCTATATTCTGATATTGTACACACCAAGTTAATATCCTGATATTGTGCACACCAAGTCTATATTCTGATATTATGCACACCAAGTCTATATTCTGATATTGTACACACCAAGTCTATATTCTGATATTCTGCACACCAAGTCTATATCCTGATATTGTGCACACCAAGTCTATATTCTGATATTGTACACACCAAGTTAATATCCTGTTATTGTGCACACCAAGTCTATATTCTGATATTGTGCACACCAAGTCTATATTCTGATATTGTACACACCAAGTCTATATCCTGATATTGTGCACAGCAAGTCTATATCCTGATATTGTGCACACCAAGTCTATATTCTGATATTGTGCACACCAAGTCTATATCCTGATATTGTGCACACCAAGTTTATATCCTGATATTGTGCACACCAAGTCTATATCCTGATATTGTGCACACCAAGTCTATATTCTGATATTGTACACACCAAGTTAATATCCTGATATTGTGCACACCAAGTCTATATTCTGATATTGTGCACACCAAGTCTATATTCTGATATTGTACATACCAAGTCTATATTCTGATATTGTGCACACCAAGTCTATATCCTGATATTGTGCACACCAAGTCTATATTCTGATATTGTACACACCAAGTTAATATCCTGATATTGTGCACACCAAGTCTATATTCTGATATTGTGCACACCAAGTCTATATTCTGATATTTTACACACCAAGTCTATATCCTGATATTGTGCACAGCAAGTCTATATCCTGATATTGTGCACACCAAGTCTATATTCTGATATTGTGCACACCAAGTCTATATCCTGATATTGTGCACACCAAGTTTATATCCTGATATTGTGCACACCAAGTCTACATCCTGATATTGTGCACACGAAGTCTATTTTCCGATACTGTGCACACCAAGTCTATATCCTGATATTATGCACACCAAGTCATTATCCTGATACTGCACACACCAAGTCTATATTCTGATATTGTGCATACCAAGCCTATATTCCGATATTGTACACACCAAGTTAATATTCTGATATTGTGCACACCAAGTCTATATTCTGATACTTTGCACACCAAGTCTATATCCTGATATGGTGCACACCAAGTCTATATTCTGATATTGTGCACACCAAGTCTATATTCTGATATTGTGCACACCAAGTCTATATTCTGATATTGTGCACACCAAGTCTGTATTCCGATATTGTGCACACCAAGTCTATATTCTGATATTGTGCACACCAAGTCTATATCCTGATATTGTGCACACAAAGTCTACATCCTGATAATCCAGACATCACATTTATGTTCCTGGTATATCAGCCTTTCAAGTCAAGGTTCCCTTTTTTTGCTCCTTCCACAACGTAAATGCATTCAAACATCGCTGTCAGCTTGTGTCACGTGAATCAGTTGTTGTCACAATCGGTAATGTTGTCACAATCGGGATTGATGTTGTGACAATCGATAATGACGTCACAATCAGTAATGTTGTTGTCACAATCGGTAATGTTGTTGTCACAATGGGTAATATTGTTGTCACAATCGATAATGTTGTTGTCACAATCGGTAATGTTGTTGTCACAATCGATAATGTTGTTGTTACAATCGATAATGTTGTTGTCACAATCGATAATGTTGTTGTCACAATCGGTCACGTTGTCACAATCAGTCATGTTGTCACAATCCGTAATTTCACAATCGGTAATGTTGTCACAATCGGTAATGTGTTTACAATCGGTAATGTGGTCACAATCGATAATGTCACAATCAATAATTTTGTCACAATCGGTAATGTTGTCGCAATCGGTAATGTGGTTACGATCGGTAATGTTGTCGCAATCGGTAATGTTGTCTTCACAATCGGTAATGTTGTTGTAACAATCGGTAATGTTGTCACAATCGGTAATGTTGTCTTCACAATCGGGAATGTTGTTGTAACAATCGGTAATGATGTCATAATTGGTAATATTTTTGTTAAAATCGGTAATGTTATCACAATCGGTAATGTTGTTGTCACAATCGATAATGAGGTCCCAATCGGTAATATTGTTGTCACAATCAGTAATTTTGTTACAATCGGTCATGATGTCACAATTGGTAATGTTGTCACACTCGGTAATGTTGTTGTCACAATCGATAATGTTGTTCTCACAATCGGTAATGTTGTTGTCACAATCGGTCAGGTTGTCACAATCGGTCATGGTGTCACAATCGGTAATGTCACAATAGGTAATGTTGTCACAATCGGTAATGTGTTTACAATCGGTAATCTGGTCACAATCGATAATATCACAATCGATAATAATGTCACAATCGGTAATGTTGTCACAATCGGTAATGTGGTTACAATCAGTTATGTTGTCACAATCGGTAATTTTGTCTTCACAATCGGTAATGTTGTCACAATCGGTAATGATGTCAAAATTTGTAATGTTGTTGTCAAAATCGGTAATGTTGTCACAATCGATAATGACGATACAATCGGTAATGTTGTTGTCACAATCGGTAATGTTGTCACAATCGTTAATGATGTCACAATTGGTAATGATGTCACAATAGGTAATGTTGTCACAATCGGTTTTTTTGTCACAATCGGTAATGTTGTCACAATCGGTAATGTTGAAACAATCGGTGTTGTTGTCACAATCGGTTATGTTGTCACAATCGGTAATGTTGTTGTCACAATCGGTAATGATGTCACCATCGGTAGTGTTGTCACAACTGGTGTTGTTGTCACTATCGGTAATGTTGTTGTCACAGTCGGTAATGATGTCACCATCGGTAATGTTGTTGTCAGAATCGGTAATGTTGTCACAATCGGTAGTGTTGTTGTCACAATCGTTAATGATGTCACCATCGGTAATGCTGTATTCACAATCCGTAATGTTGTTGTCACAATCGGTAATGATGTCATTATGGGTAATGTTGTCACAATCGGTAATGTTGTTGTCACAATCGGCAAAGATGTCACAAACGGTAATGTTGTCACAATCGGTCATGTTGTCACCATCGCTAATGTTGTCACTTTGCCTTAGCTGTCAAGTGAAGGTCATGTTGTCACAGGAAATTAGGTTTTTCGCGAACGAACGATCATAAACGCAGGCAGGCAAACATGAAGCTTGTTGATTCCGCTCGTCGAAAGAATCCTCTCAATGAAAGGAGACATCAGGGATTCTGTCTTCTGCTACTCCGATGTCCGATCCTAATCTGCCTCCAGCATCCGCTGGTGTCATGGGTAAACGTTGGAAAATTCCTTGGCTGGGGTCGTGCATGCTGAACTGACTTGATTGTGTGTCACCTCATCTGTACGATCTTTGCTTTCCGTGTAATTAAACGCAAACATTTATCTTTAGGACACGGACAGGTTAATGGTCGGCCTGTCAGATTTAGGCAAGTTGTCGTATCAACCTTTCACTCAAAAGTCCAGGTTCAATTCTCTCTGCTGTCACGACAAATGAATGTTTATTTCTCGTTGGTTTACATAACACAATGCGTGTGTTTCTGAGTGATTTCAATTCCAATAAAGCGGTGTTCTTTGTGTACTTTCATGTGAAATAAATCTATTGTTCTGTGTGCTTTTGTTGAAAATTGCTTGTTGCTTTCAAATGTTTACTAGCGAACAAGAGTTTAGTTGGTTAGGGCCAATTGGACATATGACTGCTGGTCTCCACACAGCTGTGGACATATGACTGCTGGTCTCCACACAGCTGTGGACATATGACTGCTGGTCTCCACACAGCTGTGGACATATGACTGCTGGTCTCCACACCGCTGTGGACATATGACTGCTGGTCTCCACACAGCTGTGAACATATGACTGCTGGTCTCCACACCGCTGTGGACATATGACTGCTGGTCTCCACACAGCTGTGAACATATGACTGCTGGTCTCCACACCGCTGTGGACATATGACTGCTGGTCTCCACACAGCTGTGGACATATGACTGCTGGTCTCCACACCGCTGTGGACATATGACTGCTGGTCTCCACACAGCTGTGAACATATGACTGCTGGTCTCCACACAGCTGTGGACATATGACTGCTGGTCTCCACACCGCTGTGGACATATGACTGCTGGTCTCCACACAGCTGTGGACATATGACTGCTGGTCTCCACACAGCTGTGAACATATGACTGCTGGTCTCCACACCGCTGTGGACATATGACTGCTGGTCTCCACACAGCTGTGAACATATGACTGCTGGTCTCCACACAGCTGTGGACATATGACTGCTAGTCTCCACACCGTTGTGGACATATGACTGCTGGTCTCCACACCGCTGTGGACATATGACTGCTAGTCTCCACACCGCTGTGGACATATGACTGCTAGTCTCCACACAGCTGTGGACATATGACTGCTAGTCTCCACACAGCTGTGGACATATGACTGCTAATCTCCACACCGTTGTGGACATATGACTGCTAGTCTCCACACCGTTGTGGACATATGACTGCTAGTCTCCGCAGCGTTGTGGACATATGACTGCTAGTCTCCGCAGCGTTGTGGACATATGACTGCTAGTCTCCACACAGCTGTGGACATATGACTGCTAGTCTCCACACCGTTGTGGACATATGACTGCTGGTCTCCACACAGCTGTGGACACATGACTGCTAGTCTCCACACCGTTGTGGACATATGACTGCTAGTCTCCACACCGTTGTGGACATATGACTGCTAGTCTCCACACAGCTGTGGACATATGACTGCTAGTCTCCACACAGCTGTGGACATATGACTGCTAGTCTCCACACAGCTGTGGACATATGACTGCTAGTCTCCACACAGCTGTGGACATATGACTGCTAGTCTCCACACTGCTGTGGACATCAGACGATGGTTTCTGGGTTATTGAAAGAATCTCAGGAGAGACTAGAGGACGGCTTCACAAACATCCAGACCACGACATGAGATTCAGAAATGCTCCATGATTTTGTCATCAATAAATGTTCATGGCCTCGAGTTGTAATCTCCCACACACATTTCTGGCTGTCACATATCGGGTCAGGTGAGTTTTTAGATGTTGCTAGAGTCTATAACTTGATCTCAGATAAAATTATGGATGTAATAACTTGGCACATTGCACGATAGACTTATAACATTACTTGGCACAACAGAAAAAAAAGACCAGTAATATAACTGGGTACAATAGAGAAACCATATACTAGTAATATAACTGGGTACAGCAGAGAAACCATATACTAGTAATACAACTGGTTACAGCAGAGAAACCATATACTAGTAATATAACTGGGTACAGCAGAGAAACCATATACTAGTAATATATCTGGGTACAGCAGAGAAACCATATACTAGTAATATAACTGGGTACAGCAGAGAAACCATATACTAGTAATATAACTGGGTACAGCAGAGAAACCATATACTAGTAATATAACTGGGTACAGCAGAGAAACCATATACTAGTAATACAACTGGGTACAGCAGAGAAACCATATACTAGTAATATAACTGGGTACAGCAGAGAAACCATATACTAGTAATATAACTGGGTACAGCAGAGAAACCATATACTAGTAATACAACTGGGTACAGCAGAGAAACCATATACTAGTAATATAACTGGGTACAGCAGAGAAACCATATACTAGTAATATAACTGGGTACAGCAGAGAAACCATATACTAGTAATACACCTGGGTACAGCAGAGAAAGAATATACTAGTTACAAAACTGGGTTCAGTAGGGTAAAAGCATATACTAGTAATATAACTGGGTTCAATGGGGTAAAAGCATATACTTGTAATATAACTGGGTTCAGTAGGGTAAAAGCATATACTAGTAATATAACTGGGTTCAGTAGGGTAAAAGCATATACTAGTAATATAACTAAGTAGAGAAGAGAAAGCATATGCTAGTAATATAACTGGCTACAGCAGAGAAACCATGTACTTGTAATACAACTGGGTACAGCTGAGAAATCATATACTAGTAATAAAACTGGGTACAGTAGAGAAACCATAGACCAGTAACATAACTGGCTACAATAAAGAAACCATATACTAGTAATATGACTGAGTACAGCAAAGAAACCATATATTTGTAATATAACTGTGTACCGCAAAGAAACCATATACTAGTAACATAACTGGGTACAATAGAGAAACCATATACTAGGAATATAATTGGGTACAGCAGAGAAACCAAATACTAGTAACATAACTGGGTACAATAGAGAAACCATATACTAGGAATATAATTGGGTACAGCAGAGAAACCAAAAACTAGTAACATAACTGGGTACAATAGAGAAACCATATACTAGTAATATAATTGGGTATAGCAGAGAAACCAAATACTAGTAACATAACTGGGTACAATAGATAAACAATGTACTAGTAATATAACTGGGTAGAGCAGAGAAACCAAATACTAGTAACAAAACTGGGTACAATAGAGAAAAAATGTACTAGTAATGTAACTGGGTAGAGCAGAGAAACCAAATACTAGTAATATAACTATGTACAATAGAGAAACCATATACTAGTCTCGCCTGACCGGAAAATTGGAAAAGGAGGGGAAAGGGGGGGGGGTGGAATACTTGATCCCGTCGCAAGATGGCAGCCACATATATTTGTGGATAGAGCAGCTGACATCACGACACTGCACAACTGTCCATGACTGATGAATGTGCACTGACCATCAAGACCGCCACACAACTGTCCAAGTCTGATAAAGGTGCACTGATATCACGACCCCGCACAACTGTCCATGTCTGATGAATGTGCACTGACATCACGACCCTGCACAACTGTCCATGTCTGATGAATGTGCACTGACATCACGACCCTGCGCAACTGTCCATGTCTGATGAATGTGCGCTGACATCACGACCACCACACCACCGTCCATGTGTGATGAATGTGCGCTGACATCACGACCCCACACAACTGTCCATGTCTGATGAATGTGCGCTGACATCACGACCCGTACAATTGTCAATGTCTGATGAATGTGCGCTGACATCACGACCACCACACCACCGTCCATGTGTGATGAATGTGCGCTGACATTACGACACTGCACAACTGTCCATGTCTGATGAATGTGCGCTGACATCACGACCCCGTACAATTGTCAATATCTGATGAATGTGCGCTGACATCACGACCCCTACAACTGTCAATGTCTGATAAATGTGCGCTGACATTACGACACTGCACAATTGTCCATGTCTGATGAATGTGCACTGACATCACGACCCTGCACAACTGTCCATGTCTGATGAATGTGCACTGACATCACGACCCTGCGCAACTGTCCATGTCTGATGAATGAGCACTGACATCACGACCACGTACAACTGTCAATGTCTGATGAATGTGCGCTGACATCACGACCCCGTACAACTGTCAATGTCTGATAAATGTGCGCTGACATCACGACCCCGTACAACTGTCAATGTCTGATGAATGTGCGCTGACATCACGACCCCTCACAACTGTCCATGTCTGATGAATATGGGCTGACATCACGACCCCACACAACTGTCCATGTCTGATGAAAGTGCGCTGACATCACGACCCCACACAACTGTCCATGTCTGATGAATGTGCGCTGACATAACGACCGCCACACAACTGTCCATGTCTGATGAATGTGCACTGACATCACGACAGCCACACAACTGTCCATGTCTGATGACTGTGCACTGACATCACGACCGCCACACAACTGTCCATGTCTGATGAATGTGGGCTAACATTACGAACGCCACACAACTGTCCATGTCTGATGAATGTGCACTGACATCACGACCCCACACAACTGTCAATGTCTGATGAATGTGCACTGACATCACGACCCCGTACAACTGTCAATGTCTGATGAGTGTGCACTGACATCACGACCCCACAAAACTGTCCATGTCTGATGAATGTGCACTGACATCACGACCCCGCAAAGCTGTCCATGTCTGATGAATGTGGGCTGACATCACGACCCCACACAACTGTCCATGTCTGATGAATGTGCACTGACATCACGACGGCCACGCAACTGTCCATGTCTGATGAATGTGCGCTGACATCACGACCCTGCGCAACTGTCCATGTCTGATGAATGTGCACTGACATCACGACCCCTCACAGCTGTCCATGTCTGATGAATGTGGGCTGACATCACGACCCCTCACAGCTGTCCATGTCTGATGAATGTGGGCTGACATCACGACCCCTTACAACTGTCCATGTCTGATGAATGTGCACTGACATCACGACCGCCACACAACTGTTCATGTCTGATGAATGTGCACTGACATTACGACCCCACACAACTGTCATGTCTGATGAATGTGCGCTGACATCACCACCCCACACAACTGTCAATGTCTGATGAATGTGCACTGACATCACGACCCCGCACAACTGTCCATGTCTGATGAATGTGCGCTGACATCACGACCGCCACACAACTGTCCAAGTCTGATAAAGGTGCACTGATATCACGACCCCGCACAACTGTCCATGTCTGATGAATGTGCACTGACATCACGACCGCCACACAACTGTCCATGTCTGATGAATGTGCACTGACATCACGACCGCCACACAACTGTCCATGTCTGATGAATGTGCACTGACATCACGACCCCACACAACTGTCAATGTCTGATGAATGTGCACTGACATCACGACCCCTCAAAGCTGTCCATGTCTGATGAATGTGCACTTACATCACGACCCCACACAACTGTCCATGTCTGATGAATGTGCACTGACATCACGACCCCACACAACTTTCCATGTCTGATGAATGTGCGCTGACACTGTTTGAGCCCCTTGATCGTTTTCAAAAAATACAAGATCAGCCAATTTAGTCGTGATCGTCCCTCTATGATCCTGACATGACGGCTACATCGTCCTTACAGCGTCGACGTCAATCAACGTGTCTTGTTTTCTATGTTGACGTCAGTCAATGTGTCATAACAGTGTTCAACCATCTGTCAACACGACTCAACACAACAGTGTTCAACCATCTGTCAACACGACTCAACACAACAGTGTTCAACCATCTGTCAACACGACTCAACACAACAGTGTTCAACCATCTATCAACACCACTCGACACAACAGTGTTCAACCATCTATCAACACGACTCAACACAACAGTGATTAACCATCTATCAACACCACTCGACACAACAGTGTTCAACCATCCGTCAACACGACTCAACACAACAGTGTTCAACCATCTGTCAACACCACTCAACACAACAGTGTTCAACCATCCGTCAACACTACTCGACATAACAGTGTTCTCTGTCAACACGACTCAACACAACGGTGTTCAACCATCCGTACACAAAACTCGAAATAACATTATTGCTGTCTACCCAGCCCAACGCAGTGGTACGATCTACAGTCTCTTTCAACTCACTCGTTGTAAAAAACTGTCGTGGCGTTGATGTTCCCCCGAGTGAGCAACTGGAGAAGCGATGCCCAAATCCTGTGTTGAATCTTTCCCAGATGTGGCTAATCCCGAGACAAGTCCTAACGAGCGAACATAGCGAAATCCAAGTTAAGCCAGTTTTTGAACAAAGCTTGCTTCCATTAACGGATTTTTCCCGTCGTTATAATTGGTAGGCTGGGATTTCAAACTCTCTAATTACAGCAAGTTTCTATTCCGCGTTCACAGAGTACATGTGAAGTGCGGGAGTTTGTGCCGTGAATAGACAATCGACGGACAACTATCTACAGTGTTTGTTGATTTGTTTCCTGTATTCATGAAATGATTTCAGCGGAACATAACCTGTACGTTCTTCCGTGTCGGATGACCTACGTACCGTGTTTGTTGTGTTTCAACTGTTGAACACTTTACCCTCTTCCTGTACGTTCGGTTGAGTCTGTGTGTCATGTTAGTTCTTGCTGCTCCAGAATTTACCGTGGACAGGCTTCCTTACTTAGATGTCGCTGAACATGTTTAGTATCGCATTGGAAATGATGTAGGAATTTACAACTCTACGTAAGGAAACATATTAGGAACCAGGAAACAACACCGCAAAGAACGGATAAGTAGTCAAACCATGGTCTATATTGCCAAGCGAAAAAGAATAAAGAGCCTTATAAATCACACTAAATCAGAACGTCAGAAAGAAAAACTAATGTTAGAATATAGCGAACTAAATAAAATGACAAAGAAAAGTGCCAGAGCTGACAAGAGAAGATTTGTGGAAAATCTTGCAGAAGCAGCAGAAAATGCTGCTAAATAACATGATCTACAAACCCTGCACAAAATTACCCAGCAAATTTGAGGAAACAGAAACAATTATCACAGCATACCCATCAGAGATACCCAAGGCAGACTGCTCACCACAGAACAAAAACAAGACATGCAGTGGACTAAACACTTCTCCGACCTCTTGAACAGACCTGATCCTGAAAATCCCCCAGATATTGAACCAGCCTCTCAGGACGTTGACTTTATTACTGAACCACCAAGCAAACAAGAAATCCTTAAAGTTATCCACACTTTAAAGAACAACAAAGCACCAGGCAAAGACGAACTGCCAGCAGAACTTCTCAAAGTAGACCCCAACACAACTGATAGCATTCTAGAACCATTGTTCAAGGATATTTAGGAAAAAGAAGTGTTGCCTGATGACTGGAATAAAGGAACAATAGTCAAAATCCCCCAAAATGGAGACTTAACAGACTGCAATAATTGGAGGGGAATTACTCTACTCTCAGTACCAAGCAAAATATTTTGTAAAATCATCATAATGCGGCTGGAAAAAGGAGTAGATAAATGCCTACGAGTGGAACAAGCGGGATTCAGAAAGGGCAGAGAAACAACTGAGCACATCTTTGCCATACGTAACATTTTAGAACAATGCAATGAATGGCAGAGACGTATATATATTAATTTTGTGGACTTTGAGAAAGCTTTTGACAGCGTCCATAGAGATGGTCTGTGGACAATTTTACGATATTATAGAATTCCAGAAAAAATAGTCAACATAATTGCTCTCTTCTAAAAAGACTTTTCCTGCAGTATAAAAAATTACAATACCTCTTTCCCAGTAAAGACAGGTGTAGGACAGGGATGTGTTATGTCATCTCTCCTCTTCAACCTTGTGATTGATTGGATACTAAAGAACACAGTAGACAGGACATTAAGAGGTATACGATGGACTTCATTCACCATGCTTGAGGACCTTGATTTTGCAGATGATATAGCACTCCTATGACATAAACATGAACATATACAAGCGAAAAGTAACAGACTAAACTGCACAGCAGAAATGGTGGGACTGAGAATAAATACAAAGAAAACTAAGATCATGACAAACAGTCCAAACCAACAACCAGTGACCATAAGTAACCAATTACTTGAAAATGTAGAACATTTCATATATCTTGGCAGTCTGGTGTCCCTACTGGGAGGGACAGAGGAAGACATACAGTAAAGGCTGAACAAAGCTAGAGCTGCTTTTTGAAGGATGAGGCAAATCTGGAAATCCAACAATTACTGCAGAGGAACAAAACTCAGACTCTACAAGAGCATCATTTTGCCAGTTCTTCTTTATTTAGCGGTATGCTGGAGAATGACCAAAAAGGATGCACACAAGCTGTCCACCTTCCACCACACATGTCTACGTAGAATTATCAAAATTTTCTGGCCAGATACAATCTCAAACACTAAACTACTTCAAGCCACAAACCAAGAAACTTTAGACAGTATGATTACCAAGAGAAGATGGAAATGGCTTGGCCACGTTATGAGAATGACTTTTGATATACCTGCCAAAACAGCTCTCACATGGACACCAGAGGGAAAGAGAAAACAGGGGCCCCAAAAAAACAACATGGAGACGAACGATGGAAAGTGACCTGAGTGCGGCATCTTTGACATGGAAAACTGCACTGGAGATTGCACGGGACAGGAAAGCATGGAAAGTCCTCTCTGAAGCCTCATGTGCCACTAGGCATAACGAGAACTGATGATGACGTAAGGATTTAGACTTGAACTGTAGTATGTTAAACGGGCCTGTGTGCCCAGTTCCTAACACTTAAAAAAAAAAGTTTTGTTGGTCGGGTTTGTTCGTTCTTAAAGAGGATAAACACATCAAGAAAAAAACCAAAACACAAACACTGGAAACTGAACAAGTACACCTGGCAATACTGTTGATGTAACTGACAGTAAGAGAGGAAACCAAGAATGTAATGATGTCATGGGAGCTTGTATATAGGACGTGCGGGCACAGCTGGCTGGGGCAGAAGAGAAAGGAATCCTAAAGAGACACACATGATCAAGTCATCGATCTGAGGAGACTGTCACGTCACGTTTAATACTGCCCTCTACAGTGCCACATAGTTGATGGTTGCAATTATAGGAATTCAAACGTTTGGCAAACCTTTCATAGCACACACACACACAAACACACACACACACACACACACACACACACACACACACACTTACATGTAAAGGTAAAGTGAGGAAATGTGAACCAGCGTCATTGCACACGGTTATAAACCATAAGTTCTCTGCCACTAGTACGTACAGCTGATATGAAACTGCCCGCCCGTGTCACCGTCCGCACGCAACTCCGTATTTACAGCTACTTTCCTAAGTTTACCCCAGAATGATAACTCTGGTACCCATTTCCTAGAGGCTGGGTGAACCCCGGAAGCCGCCTGGTTTTGAATGCCGGCTGTGGGCTGCAGCGAGTCGCAGCTGGATTTGAAAGCGAGTCTCCTGCGCTAACGCGAACCTGAAACTCTCTCTGTCTCTCTGTCCCTGTCACACACACACACCCACATTCCCACACAAACTCCACACACACACACTCAAACTCACACACTCACACACACACTCACACACATACAACACGTCCTCGAGACATGACATTTCTACAACACGTCCTCGTGACATGACAGCCTTACAACACGTCTTCATGACATGACAGCCCTACAACACGTCCTCATGTAATGACAGACCTACAACACGTCCCCATGACATGACAGCCCTACAACACGTCTTCATGACATGACAGACTTGCAACACGTCCTAGTGTAATGACAGACCTACAGCACGTCCCCATTTCATGACAGCCTTTCAACACGTCCTCGTGACATGACAGCCCTTCAACACGTCCTCATGACATGACATCCCTACAACACGTCCTCGTGATATAACAGCCCTACAACACGTCCTCGTGACATGACAGCCCTTCAACATATCCTCGTGACATAACAGCCCTACAACACGTCCTCATGACATGACAGACCTACAACACGTCCTCATGACATGACAGCCCTACAACACGTCCTCGTGACATGATATCCCTACAACACGTCCTCGTGACATGACAGCCCTACAACACGTCCCTATGATACGACAGTCCTACAACACGTCCCTAGGACACGAAATTTCTACGACACATCCTCACGACAGGATATGACAGTCGGGCAAAACGTCCATATGATAAGCCAGGATCGTCGTGCAACAAATCCGTGTGACAGGACAAGACGCTCGTCCCCTCTGACTGTCCTGTCACGCCTTAATAAAGAACAGCCTTTCTCTGATGCAGACATAATCAGTTCTCATTATGAGTGGATATCTTTTCTCATGTTTCATGACTCTATTTATCTTTATATTGATTACTGATTACACGGGGTTCAACTGTCCGGGTTCCAAGGAGGGGCAGGGGTTCCTCTAATGTTTGCTCCTTTAGTTTTGTATGCAAGGTAAACCAGTTACTGCACTGGGATGTATCAATCTTAAGGCACACGGTGGATGCAATATGAATATCTAGGTACTGTGTTGCTGTCAGGCTTATGAAACTATTTATCACAGGGTGTAGTGTTGGTGTCAGGTTTTATGAAACCATTTATCACAGGGTATAGTGTTGGTATCAGGTTTATGCAACCATTTATCACAGGGTATAGTGTTAGTGTCAGGTTTATGAAACCATTTATCACATTGTATAGTGTTGGTGTCAGGTTTATGAAACCATTTATCACAGGGTATAGTGTTAGTGGCAGGTTTATGAAACCATTTATCACAGGGTATAGTGTTGGTGTCAGGTTTATGAAACCATTTATCAAAGGGTATAGTGTTGGTGTCAGATTTATGAAACCATTTATCACAGGGTATAGTGTTGGTGTCAGGTTTTATGAAACCATTTATCAAAGGGTATAGTGTTAGTGTCAGGTTTATGCAACCATTTATCACAGGGTATAGTGTTAGTGTCAGGTTTATGAAACCATTTATCACAGGGTATAGTGTTGGTGTCAGGTTTATGAAACCATTTATCACAGGGTATATTGTTGGTGTCAGGTTTATGAAACCATTTAACACAGGGTATAGAGTTCGTGTCAGGTTTATGAAACCATTTATCACAGGGTATAGTGTTGGTGTCAGGTTTATGAAACCATTCATCACAGGGTATAGTGTTGGTGTCAGGTTTATGAAACCATTTATCACAGGGTATAGTGTTGGTGTCAGGTTTATGAAACCATTTATCACAGGGTATAGTGTTGGTGTCAGGTTAATGAAACCATTTATTACAGGGTATAGAGTTGGTTTCAGGTTTATGAAACCATCTATCACAGGGTATAGTGTTGGTGTCAGGTTTATGAAACCATTTATTACAGGGTATAGAGTTGGTTTCAGGTTTATGACACCATCTATCACAAGGTATAGTGTTGGTGTCAGGTTTATTAAACAATTTAACACAGGGTATGTTGTTGGTGTCAGGTTTATGAAACCATTTATCACAGGGTATAGTGTTGGTGTCACGTTTATGAAACATTTTATCACAGGGTATAGTGTTGGTGTCAGGTTTATGAAACCATTTATCACAGGGTTTAGTGTTGGTGTCAGGTTTATGAAACCATTTATCACAGGGTATAGTGTTGGTTTCAGGTTTTATGAAACCATTTATCGAAGGGAATAGTGTTGGTGTCAGGTTTATGAAACCATTTATCACAGGGTATAGTGTTGGTGTCACGTTTATGAAACATTTTATCACAGGGTATAGTGTTGGTGTCAGGTTTATGAAACCATTTATCACAGGGTATAGTGTTGGTGTCAGGTTTTATGAAACCATTTATCAAAGGGTATAGTGTTAGTGTCAGGTTTATGAAACCATTTATCACAGGGTATAGTGTTGGTGTCAGGTTTATGGAACCATTTATCACAAGGTATAGTGTTGGTGTCAGGTTTATAAAACCATTTATCACAGGGTATAGTGTTGGTGTCAGGTTTATGAAACCATTTATCACAGGGTGTAGATTTCGTGTCAGGTTTATGAAACCATTTATCACAGGGTATAGTGTTGGTGTCAGGTTTATAAAACCATTTATCACAGGGTATAGTGTTGGTGTCAGGTTTATAAAACCTTGTTATTGTTGTTGACCTGAATCTTATTGTTGTTGACATCAATCTTGTTATTGTTGGTGACATGAATCATATTGTTGTTGACATCAATCTTATTGTTGTTGACTTGAATCTTATTGTTGTTGACATCAATCTTGTTATTGTTGTTGACACGAGTCTTGTTATTGTTGTTGACATCAATCTTGTTATTGTTGACATGAATCTTACTGTTGTTGACATCAGTCTTGTTATTGTTGACATGAATCTTATTGTTGTTGACATCAATTTTGTTATTGTTGTTGACATGAATCTTATTGTTGTTGACATCAATCTTGTTATTGTTGGTGACATGAATCTAATTGTTGTTGACATCAATCTTGTTATTGTTGTTGACACGAGTCTTGTTATTGTTGTTGACATCAATCTTGTTATTGTTGACATGAATCGTATTGTTGTTGACATCAATCTTGTTATTGTTGACATGAATCTTATTGTTGTTGACATGAATCTTATTGTTGTTGACATGAATCTTATTGTTGTTGACATCAATCTTGTTATTGTCGACATCAATCTTGTTATTGTTGTTGACATGAAACTTTTTGTTGTTAAAATGAATCTTATTGTTGTTGACATCAATCTTGTTATTGTTGTTGACATCAATCTTGTATTTGTTGACATGAATCTTTTTGTTGTTGACATCAATCTTGTAATTGTTGACATGAATCTTATTGTTGTTGACAGGAATCCTATTGTTGTTGACATGAATCTTATTGTTGTTGACAGGAATCTTATTGTTGTTGACATGAATCTTATTGTTGTTGACATCAATCTTGTAATTGTTGACATGAATCTTATTGTTGTTGACAGGAATCTTATTGTTGTTGACATGAATCTTAGTGTTGTTGACATCAATCTTGTTATTGTTGTTGACATCAATCTTGTTATTGTTGTTGACATCAATCTTGGTATTGTGGAAGTGAGGCGGGCAGCTAATTCAGTACGTTGGTATCAATGAAACAATGTTGGCGAATAATTTGTGGATGTGAGGTTCCTACCAACAACATGTGTATGTGTGTGAGATTCCTACCAACAACATGTGTATGTGTTTGAAGTCCCTACCAACAACATGTGTATGTGTGTGGGATTCCTACCAACTACATCTGTATGTGTGTGAGGTCCCTACCAACAACATGTGTATGTGTGTGGGATTCCTACCAACAACATCTGTACGTGTGTGGGGCTCCTACCAACAACATCTGTACGTGTGTGGGGCTCCTACCAACAAAATCTGTACGTGTGTGGGGCTCCTACCAACAACATGTGTATGTGTGTGGGGCTCCTACCAACAACATGTGTATGTGTGTGGGATTCCTACCAACAACATCTGTTTGTATGTGGGGCTCCTACCAACAACATGTGTATGTGTGTGGGATTCCTACCAACAACATGTGTATGTGTGTGGGATTCCTACCAACAACATGTGCATGTGTGTGGGGTTCCTACCAACAACATGTGCATGTGTGTGGGGTTCCTACCAACAACATGTGCATGTGTGTGGGGTTCCTACCAACAACATGTGCATGTGTGTGGGGTTCCTACCAACAACATCTGTACGTGTGTGGGGCTCCTACCAACAAAATCTGTACGTGTTTGGGGCTCCTACCAACAACATGTGTATGTGTGTGGGGCTCCTACCAACAACATGTGTATGTGTGTGGGATTCCTACCAACAACATCTGTATGTATGTGGGGCTCCTACCAACAACATGTGTATGTGTGTGGGATTCCTACCAACAACATGTTTATGTGTGTGGGATTCCTACCAACAACATGTGCATGTGTGTGGGGTTCCTACCAACAACATGTGCATGTGTGTGGGGTTCCTACCAACAACATGTGCATGTGTGTGGGGTTCCTACCAACAACATGTGCATGTGTGTGGGGCTCCTACCAACAACATGTGTATGTGTGTGGTGCTCCTACCAACAACATCTGTATGTGTGTGGGGCTCCTACCAACAACATGTGTATGTGTGTGGGCTCCTACCAACAACATCTGTACGTGTGTGGGGCTCCTACCAACAACATGTGTATGTGTGTGGGATTCCTACCAACAACATGTGTATGTGTGTGGGATTCCTACCAACAACATGTGTATGTGTGTGGGATTCCTACCAACAACATGTGTATGTGTGTGGGATTCCTACCAACAACATGTGTATGTGTGTGGTTATCGTGACTATGGACTGGATCTGGAGCACTGACAGCAGACAATTGAGTGCATGTGTCGACATATGGCGGACTGCAGACGTGAGCTAGGTGACGGGGTATGGCGGAAAGATGTGACTGATACCCAAGTCTCCAATGGACAGAAGTAAGCATGGATGTGTGGCTGTGTGTTTGTGCGTACGTCGAGTGTCAGGTGAAGAGAACTAGACAATTCACCCTCTAACAGAGACACGTATAATGACGTTTGTGGATCTATTGTTAGATCAAAGATATGGTACCTGTGTTATCAGATGCCAGGTAGTGACTTCTTGCTTGAATGACACTGTTCCAGTTTTTGATTAAATTACACTGTTTTAGTTCTTGTTTGAATGACACTGTTCCAGTTCTTGTTTGAATGAAACTTTTCCAGTTGTTGCTTAAATGACCTGTTCCAGTGTGTTTTTTTTTTTTTTTTTGAATGACACTGTTCCAGTTCTTTATTGAATTACACTGTTCCAGTTCTTTTTTGAATGACACTGTTCCAGTTCTTTATTGAATTACACTGTTCCAGTTTTTTTTTTTTTTTTTTTCAATTATACTGTTAAAGTTTTTTTTTTTTTTTTTGTGTGGCACTGATGCAGTTTTTGTTTGAATGACACTGTTGCAGTTGTCGTTTGAACGACACTGTCCCAACTTCTTGCTTAAATGACATTGTTCCAGTTCTTGTTTGAATGACACTGTTCTAACTTCTAGCTTAAATGACACCGTTCCAGTTCTTGTTTGAATGACACTGTTCCAACTGCCTGCTTGAATGAAACTGTTCTAACTTCCTGCTTGAATAACACTGATCCAAAAGTGTCTGGGTCGTCGCTAAAACCGTTTTAAATGTGTGTCAGTGTGTTTTAGCCAGTGTGTGTGCGGGGTGACAGAAAATATTCTGCACTGCCTACCAGCTTACAGTGCCACTGGCTACATGTCTTTCGGTGTCTGTCCTCGTGTAATGTTGACACTGGCTACTTTCTATTTGATGTCTGTCCTCGTGCCATCGTAATGAAATCTTCAGGACATTTTCAAAAATAATTGACAATAGGGTAGTTCTCTTTTGTCAGCGCTTTCCTAGTGCCAATGTAGACACGTTTTCATGACAACACTGTCAACAGGCCAGCAGGATCGTGTATGTGCACACAGAAATCAGCCGCACATCACGATTTCCGCTTCCGCCGTTTTTAATTTTCCTTGTTTTGTCAGCCATTATCGTAAATATGGGGGCAGCCATCTGTTGGCGGGACAACATACAGGAAACAGAAACAAAGTGATTCGCAGGACCAGACAAACATAACTGTGGTCTACTGCTTGGACTGTCTGAACCTCAGCCTAAGTGACTCTGCTCTTGTTGTTGTCTGACAGACTTACTGTCCTGGGGGGTCACATCACGTCTAGATTTCTAAAGTCCGTCCGTTGCCGGACTTGATAATACTATTTTCATGTCTTCAATTTGGCGCTCGTCCAATAGTTGTCAATGCAGCGCTTGATCTGTGTGCTGGTGTGAATTATGACAGAGCCCGATTTGTGTAGAGTTGACGGATGTGATTGATTGTTCGGTACAGATGTCATGTGTGTGGGTGCCTGAACCAGATTTTTCTATTGCAGTACAAGGTTTCGTGATTGCCAAACGAGATTTCGGGATTATTTGTGCAGGCTCAGTGTAAATGTTTTGATAGCCAGGGATCGTTTAGCAGATTGTGTGGTTGTCTGTTGTCTTCCGTTGTAGCTTTTATTGTTGTCTGTTTTCTTCCGTTGTAGACGTCATTGTTGTCTGTTCTCTTCTGTTGTAAATGATATTATTGTCACTTGTCTTCTGTTGTAGATGATATTGTTGTCTGTTGTCGTCCATTGTAGATTTTATGGTTGCCTGTTTTTCTCCTTTCGTTGTAGATGTCGTGAATAAGGGCCCAGAATTCAGTGTTGCCCTCTATAGATGTCTGGTTAAAGGCGGTCAGCCAGTGTTGACTGGGCGGTCAGCCAGTGTTTACTCTGCGGTCAGCCTTGTTGACTGGGCAGTCAGCCAGTGTTGACTAGGCAGTCTGCCAATGTTGACTGGGCAGTCAGCCAGTGTTGACTGGGCGGTCAGCCAGTGTTGACTGGGCGGTCAGCCAGTATTGATGGGCAGTCAGCCAGTGTTGACTGGCTGTCAGGTAGTGTTGATTGGGCGGTCACCAACATTTATGTCGCCTAAATGTGGCTATCATTAACTCTTGCATCCCGCTGGAGCACTCGGGTAACAGAAATCATGGCTGTCAGTCTGAAGCCTAGACTGTGGCAAGATGGCTGTCAGTCTGAAGCCTGAACTGTGGCAACGTGACTGTCAGCCTAAAGCCTAGACTGTGGCAACATGGGTGAAGCCTAGATAGTAGAAACATAGCAGAAGCCTAGACTGTGGAAAAATGGCAGAAGCCTAGACTGTGGAAAAATGGCTGAAGCCTAGACTGTGGAAAAATGGCAGAAGCCTAGACTGTGGAAAAATGACTGAAGCCTAGACTGTGGAAAAATGGCTGAAGCCTAGACTGTGGAAAAATGGCTTAAGCCTAGACTGTGGAAACATGGCTGAAGCCTAGACTGTGAAAACATGGCTGAAGGCTAGGCTGTGGAAACATGGATGAAGCCTAGACTTTTGAAAAATGGCAGAAGCCTAGACTGTGGAAACATGACTGAAGCCTAGACTGTGGAAACATGACTGAAGCCTAGACTGTGGAAACATGGCTGAAGCCTAGACTGTGGAAAAATGGCTGAAGCCTAGACTGTGGAAACATGGCTGAAGCCTAGACTGTGGAAACATGGCTGAAGGCTAGACTGTGGAAACATGGATGAAGCCTAGACTTTTGAAAAATGGCAGAAGCCTAGACTGTGGAAACATGACTGAAGCCTAGACTGTGGAAACATGACTGAAGCCTAGACTGTGGAAACATGACTGAAGCTTAGACTGTGTAAACATGGCAGAAGCATAAACTGTGGAAACATGGCAGAGGCCGTGACTGTGGAAACATGGCTGAAGCATAAACTGTGGAAACATGGCAGAAGCATAGACTGTGGAAACATGGCTAAAGCCTAGACTGTGGAAACATAACTGAAACCTAGACTGTGGAAACATGGCTGAAGCATAAACTGTGGAAACATGGCAGAAGCATAAACTGTGGAAATATGGCAGAAGCCTAGACTGTGGAAACATGACTGAAGCCTAGACTGTGGAAACATGGCAGAAGCCTAGACTGTGGAAACATGACTGAAGCCTAGACTGTGGAAAAATGGCAGAAGCCTAGACTGTGAAAAAATGGCTGAAGCCTAGACTGTGGAAAAATGCCTGAAGCCTAGACTGTGGAAACCTGGCTGAAGCCTATACTGTGGAAACATGACTGAAGCCTAGACTGTGGATAAATGGCAGAAGGCTAGACTGTGGAAACATGGCTAAAGCCTAGACTGTGGAAACATGGCAGAAGCATAAACTGTGGAAACATGGCAGAAGCATAAGCTGTGGAAACATGACAGAAGCCTAGACTGTGGAAACATGGCAGAAGCCTAGACTGTGGAAACATGACTGAAGCCTAGACTTTGGAAACATGGCTGAAGCCTAGACTGTGGAAAAATGGCTGAAGCCTAGACTGTGGAAACATGACTGAAGCCCAGACTGTGGAAACATGGCTGAAGCCTAGACTGTGGAAACATGACTGAAGCCTAGACTGTGGAAACATGACTGAAGCCTAAACTGTGGAAACATGACTGAAGCCTAGACCGTGGAAACTTCGCTGACGCCTAGACTGTGGGAACATCGCTGACGCCTAGACTGTGGAAACATGACTGAAGCCTAGACTGTGGAAACATGACTGAAGCCTAGACTGTGGAAACATGACTAAAGCCTAGACTGTGGAAACATGGCAGAAGCATAAACTGTGGAAACATGACTAAAGCCTAGACTGTGGAAACATGAATAAAACCTAAACGGTGGAAACATGGCAGAAGCATAAACTGTGTAAACATGGCAGAAGCATAGACTGTGGAAACATGACTGAAGCCTAGACTGTGGAAACAAGACTAAAACCTAGACTGTGGAAACATGGCAGAAGCATAACCTGTGGAAACATGGCAGAAGCATAAACTGTGGAAACATGACTGAAGCCTAGACTGTGGAAACATGACTAAAGCCTAGACTGTGGAAACATGGCTGAAGCATAGACTGTGAACACGTAGCTCATAATGTTGGGCTCTTAGACTCAACACACTGCTGCTGAGGCTATTCACCATATGCTGCCAGATCAGAAGATAGATAGACAGACACGCTGCCAGATCGAACGATAGACAGACACGCTGCTAGATCAGAAGATAGACAGACACGCTACCAGATCAGAAGATAGGCAGACACGCTAACAGTCAGAAACAGACAGTATTGACCCAAGATATTGATTAACAAGGATACAGACACGGTCACATCCAGAGATAAACGAAAACAGATAGAAAGACAAAAACGAAAACAGACGGAAAGAGAAGAACGAAAACAGACAGAAAGAGACAAACGAACACAAACAGACAGAAAGAGACCAACGAAGACAAAGAGACGGAAAGAGACAAACGAATACAAAGAGACGGAAAGAGATAAACACAAACAGACAGAAAGAGATAAACACACAGACATACAGAAAGAGACAAACGACAAGAAAAGACAGAAAGCGACAAAGGAACAGAAACGGACAGAAAGCGACAAACGAGCAGAAATAGACAGAAAGAGACAAACGAACAGAATCAGAGAAAACAAAGTATAAAGACAGACATCAAATGCGGAGAACTAGAGAGAGAGAAAGAGAGAATTAAAGAAATACAGGAGAAAGTGTAGAGAGAGAGAGAGAGACGAGAGAGGGATGAAAATGTGGAGACAGACATTTACAGACAGTAACAGTGCCGGAAAAGGAACAGAAACATATAGAGACAGAAAAAAAAAGAAGACCAAATGCGTCAGGTAAACTGCCTGTACAATCCATGGATGAACGAACTAACGAAGCAACAAAAGAAAGGGTGAGACAATAAACTACTACAGAAATCATGGATGGATTAGTGAGTGAATGAATGAATGAACGTTGCCTGTGTAGTGATCTAGTGATCGCCCCGTCCACTCTAGCACTATCTCTACACATTTGTGTTGAAAGCATCCACAGTTAGCCACATTAAGTTTCCACTTTCCACCCAAGGTTGACTAACATGGTTTCCTACAGCCACTAATGGCGGCTTGGCGGACGCCATCAGCGACCTCTCTCATCTATTAACTGTGACGTAATCTACCACATCTGAGGGTCGACAGCAACAAACACTGCCCGGACAAGGCATCCAGCCAATTTAAGCCAGAGTCATTTGGGTTACCGTAGACTCATGTGGGTTACCGTAGACTCAGGTGGGTTAGCGTAGACTCATGTGGGTTACCGTAGACTCATGTGGGTTACCGTAGACTCATGTGGGTTACCGTAGACTCATGTGGGTTACCGTAGACTCATTTGTATTACTGTAGACTTATTTGGGTTACCGTAGACTCATTTGGGTAAACAATCTCGGCAGTGGAATCCTTCCTAGACAGTATGTCAACTGTTAGTTGTTTCATTGGGATTTGTTACATAACATATTCACCTGCAATTTGTTGCATGACATATGTCAACATAAGGGACCGAAAAATACGGGAAACATCAGTGTAGTAGATCAATACGCAAAACGTCAGTATAGTAGAAGAACAATACGGGAAACATCAGTGTAGTAGAAGAACAATACGGGAAACATCAGTGCAGTAGAAGAACAATACAGCAAACATTAGTGTAGTACAAGAACAATACGGGAAACATCAATGTAGTAGAAGAACAATACAGGACAACATCAGTGTAGTAGAAGAACAATACGGGAAACATCAGTGTAGTAGAAGAACAATACGGGAAACATCAGTGTAGTAGAAGAACAATAGGGGAAACATTAGTGTTGTATAAGAACAATACGGGGAACATCAGTGTAGTAGAAGAACAATACGGGAAACATCAGTGTATTTGAAGAACAATACTGGACAACATCAGTGTAGTAGATCCATACGCGAAACGTCAGTATAGTAGAAGAACAATACGGGAAACATCAGTGTAGTAGAAGAACAATACGGGAAACATCAGTGTAGTAGAAGAACAATACAGGACAACATCAGTGTAGTAGAAGAACAATACAGAAAACATCAGTGTAGTAGAAGAACAATACTGGACAACATCAGTTTAGTAGAAGAACACTACAGAAAACATCAGTGTAGTAGAAGACCAATACTGGACAACATCAGTGTAGTAGAAGAACAATACGGGAAACATCAGTGTAGTAAAAGAACAATACTGGACAACATCAGTGTAGTAGAAGAACAATACAGGACAACATCAGTGTGGTAGAAGAACAATACGGGAAACATCAGTGTAGTAGAAGAACAATACGGGAAACATCAGTGTAGTAGAAGAACAATACTGGACAACATCAGTGTGGTAGTAGAACAATACGGGAAACATCAGTGTAGTAGAAGAACAATACGGGAAACATCAGTGTAGTAGAAGAACAATACGGGAAACATCAGTGTAGTAGAAGAACAATACAGGAAACATCAGTGTAGTAGAAGAACAATACAGGAAAACATCAGTGTAGTAGAAGAACAATATCAGTGTAGGTAGGACAGAAAACATCAGTGTAGTAGAAGAACAAACTGGACAACACAGTGTAGGAAAACATACGGGAACATCACTGTAGTAGAAGAACAATACGGGAAACATCAGTGTAGTAGAAGAACAATACTGCACAACATCAGTGTAGTAGAAGAACAATACTGCACAACATCAGTGTAGTAGAAGAACAATACTGGACAACATCAGTGTAGTAGAAGAACAATACTGGACAACATCAGTGTAGTAGAAGAACAATACGGGAAACATCAGTGTAGTAGAAGAACAATACGGGAAACATCAGTGTAGTAGAAGAACAATACTGGACAACATCGGTGTAGTAGAATAACAATACTGGACAACATCAGTGTAGTAGAAGAACAATACGGAAAACATCAGTGTAGTAGAAGAACAATACAGCAAACATCAGTGTAGTAGAAGAACAATACGGGAAACATCAGTGTAGTACAAGAACAATAGGGGAATCATCAGTGTAGTAGAAGAACAATACGGGAAACATCAGTGTAGTAGAAGAACAATACTGGACAACATCAGTGTAGTAGAAGAACAATACGGGAAACATCAGTGTAGTAGAAGAACAACACAGAAAACATCAGTGTAGTAGAAGAACAATACGGGAAACATCAGTGTAGTAGAAGAACAATACGGGAAACATCAGTGTAGTAGAAGAACAATACGGGAAACATCAGTGTAGTAGAAGAACAATACGGGAAACATCAGTGTAGTAGAAGAACAATACGGGAAACATCAGTGTAGTAGAAGAACAATACGGGAAACATCAGTGTAGTAGAAGAACAATACGGGAAACATCAGTGTAGTAGAATAACAACACTGGACAACATCAGTGTAGTAGATCAATACGGGAAACATCAGTGTAGTAGAAGAACAATACGGGAAACATCAATGTAGTAGAAGAACAATACGGGAAACATCAGTGTAGTAGAAGAAATACAATACAGTGTAGCAACATCACATCACATCAGTGTAGTAAGAACAATACGCCGGAAACATAAGTAGTAGAAGAAACATACAGTTGTAGTAGAAGAACAATACTGGAAACATCAGTGTAGTAGAAGAACAATACAGAAAACAGTGTAGTAGAAGACAATACAGACAAACGTCAGTAGTAAAGAACAATACTGCACAAACATCAGTTGTAATAGATCAATACTGGGAAACATCAGTGTAGTAGAAGAACAACACTGGAAACATCAGTGTAGTAGAAGAACAATACGGGAAACATCAGTGTAGTAGAAGAACAATACCAGAAACATCAGTGTAGTAGAAGAACAATACAGGAAACATCAGTGTAGTAGAAGCAAAAATACGGACAAACATCAGTTTTAGTAGAAGAACAATACGGTAGGAAACATCAGTAGTAGAAGAACAATAGGACAAAATCAGTGAGTAAAGAACAATACGGGAAACATCAGTGTAGTAGAAGAACAATACGGGGAAACATCAGTGTAGTAAAGAA
>CAJHNH020004786.1:0-30000 GCA_905116865.2 Candidula unifasciata
GGGGGTTTTTGCTAGTAAGCCGAAAACGTACTTTCATGGGAATCACGGGTCGTACGCCACACTCTCTCGTGGGACATAGGCTGGGGTTAATCTCTCGCTGGGACATAGGCTGGGCGTATGGGCCTAGAGGGTTTGGTTAGGGCCTCCCAGTTCTTACTTCGGGCACAGTTCTACATATGGCGTTGCATCGTTCCAGTCGGTCGTCAGTCACCAGTGATTAGAAACATGGACACGACAACCCTGTCACGTGAGTTAGAATCTCAGCCCCAACCCACCACCCCCCAAACCTTCCTCTCCTCTCCTCCTCTTCTCTCTCTCTCTCTCTCTCTCTCTCTCTACTCTATCTATCTCTCTAGCTTTCTGTCAAGCATTCTGCTGCTTTCCCATCGAACCGAGCCACAAGATGTGGTCCAGGAAGAGATACATGGTGCAATGCTGCAGTATTTGCCTGACGACAACACATACGAAGGTTTCCAGGATGGGGAAATAGAAACGGCTGCAGTCCGCTATTGACTTAGAAGATGCGTACAACAAGCGTCCCATACAACATGCTCATCAGACTGTGTTGGATATGCAAGATAGAAACAAATTTGGTCAACTGGATCGCAGCAGCGCTATTTGAAAGAACAGTGTCGCTTCGATGTGGTGAATGGGCATCCGAACCTCAACGCGTCCTAATGGGGTCTGCCCCAGGGATCACCATTGTCGCCTGTGCTCTTCAATGTGTACACAGCAGGAGTCACTAGTGCACAACGCGTAGGCCTAGCAGAACAATGTCGTATGCAGATGATGTCCTTGTGTACCGTCGAGGTAAAAAACAGGCAGGAAATTACAACCACACACTACAACACGAACTAGACAGACTTAGTGAGTGGTGTCAGGAATCAAGAGCTCATGTGAACCCGTCCAAAGCCTCCTTAACATGGTTCTCTCTGAATACCCACATCGTGAGTACACAACGCCAGTCGTAAGCATCTGTGGTGTGGACATCGAGAGAACGGACACCATGAAATACCTGGGCATGACATTTGACAGATGCTTGTCATACAAATGCCACGTAGACAACGTCATACTTAGAGCCAGGAAAGGGTTTGACAGCACTCAAGGTGCTAGCAGCAGCTGATATTGAACAACGTCTACTTTTCCTTCTCTATCAAGGGCTTGTGCTTAGCGTCATTTTTTGACTATGGTCTCGGCCTCCTCACTGTCAGCAAAACCCAGCTAGAAAGACTGGACCGAGTACAGAATGAGGCCATGAGACTCATACTCGGCTGCACAAAAGACACCTCCTGCAACGCCATGCGTTATATCCTGGGTCTGCCGACTATGACAAGCAGATACAAAGTGGCACAGGTCAAGGCTTACATGAGGGTATCGGCAGATGTTAACCACCCATTACACAAAGCTATTCACGACACAAAAGGAACGCGTCTCAAAAGGGGCCGCTCTTGGATGGCAAAGGCTGAGGACTTAATCCAGCAGGTATGTGACCTAGACGTGATCAGCCACGGAAAGAATGGACGAATACACCAGTAGACATGCATGGCATTTCTAAGGTTGTCATCACACTCGGAAGGTACTGCAGGGATCAAAAAATTCCCGCGGCGGTAGACACAGAAGTAAGGGAACTGATAGATCAGCATTCAGACCCAGAAGATACCATCATCTACACAGATGGATCTGTGAAGCGCGGATCAAGGTCAGCATGGGCATACACAGCGCGCAAAGAAAGGGGAAAACAATACATGAGGACAGCGGCGCTTACCAGACAACCACGTCAAGCATGACAATGGAAATAGCCGCTGCTTCTAGAGCTTTAGCATTGGTATCCGAGCAAACCGCCACACAGGTAGTAATTGTCTCAGACTCAATGAATATGCTTCAGAAGATAGCAACAGGCAGTATGCGCTCTGAATGGATAGAAAGCATCAGGAAATCGCACTTAACCTCCGTAACCTGGATCTACACACCGGGTCATGCGGGCGTGAAGGGAAATGAGCGAGCAGACCAACTGGCAAGCACTGCACTAATGATTGCAGGAAAAAGTATGGACAGAGCAGACATAGTCAACGCTGTACGAACCGGGCTAGTGGAGAATGAGGAATCCCTGACACTAACACGATTGCGTGACATGGGAGTTAAGCATGGTGATGCACGTCTTTCCCGTCTTCGAGGCCGAGAAAGGAGACAATATAACCAGCTTCTCATGGGGACAATTAGTAGAAGTACTTTAGAGTGGCTGCTGCTTCGGAGAACTGAGCACGCATGGGTATGCCCAATGTGCAGTGACATTAATTGTGATAACAGAACATAAAATATAACATCTCAGTAGGGAGTCGGCAGTTCGAAACCCAAGTTTCCAGGTGTCTCCTTCGTGCCAAAAGAACTGCATGGCTGTTGGGTGAACAGTCGTTAACGAGGGCAGGCAGGTCGTTGTAGGGGCGACGCCTGCTGGTGGATGTAATGTCCTAAGTCCCTTCCCCAGCTAATAATGAGGGTACTGCTGGGGTGACCGTTTATTAACCCTCATATAATTCTTCCGGTCAAAATGGACGCTAGGTACGGCCACCTTTTTTTTTTTTTTTTTTTTTTTTTTTTAAAGCCGTGGCAAATATTTTTTCCAGACGGTGGCCGTTGCATTTTTGCTCCATTTGTAGACTGGAAGGATGTAGTTTCGTCGCCCAGCTTCTGAGTTGAGTGCATGGCGTGACACTGTGAGCTGCGTTTGTTTTTCGTTGGCACAGGAGCGGAGCATGTGTGGGGTGACCCGTTTGCTATGAAGCTGAAACTAGGATTACCAGATTACCAGATTACCAGTGGGTATACATAGGAATAGGTTAGATTTCATAAAAACAAAAACCGCCCCCCCCCCCCCCCCCCAAAAAAAAAGGTTCTGGAAAGACTAGAAATGAAAAGAGAATTACTGAAATAAATTTAAAAAAAAGAGAGACAATTAAAATTCATTTTCACTGCAAAGATCGAGTCAGTTTTGCTGAATGTTTGCAAGAGAATGATGGAATTTTTACTAAATATGAGAGAGACCTAGCGAGAAAGCTTCTGGCAGCAACTCGGCACTCTAAGGTCCCACTCAAGACTGATCAGCCCACTGCTTATAAAATGCTTAAGGCCGGTGCTCAACAAGTTGATATCATCATTTGAACACATGCTTCAGAGGTTGATATCCCGTTTACCATGAGCCCCAACTATATTCGTGAGTTAAAAGAACTGCCCTAGATACCGCAGATTGTTGACAAATGTGTGACATGGTATGCATCTACTTGAGGTTTTTGGTGAGGGAGGGGGCGGGGGGGGGGGGGGGGTTGTAAGGATCGTTTGTGCACTTTTTCCTATGCATTGTATAAGTTGGTGTTCATTTCTGTTAAGTTGCTCCTGATGGTGTCACTTCATCTCTTATGTGGTCTTCCCCTTGCTCTGTGTTCATTATATTTCTTCAGCGTGGCTCTCTGTGGCAGTTGGTACCAGGGAATTCTCGTCACGTGGCCAAACCATATCATTTGTTGTTCTTTAAAGAACTGTATAACTGGTTTCAGTCCTAGTTGTCTTCTCAGTTCTTGATTCTTGATTTTATCTCTTCTTGTCACACACACAGATTTCCTAAGAATCTTATCTCTGTTGTTACGATCTTCCGCTCGTTAGTTGTAGTAGAGGGCCCATGTTTGGCACTAGTAGAACAGTATCGGCCAAAAAATACGTTCTTCTGAGTTTGCTTTGGTTGACAGAAGTATCTTTCTAAGCGTAAATTATCGTAAAGTCAAAATAAGACAAGGAAGACGTTGTTATACACAATAATGGGTTCGTTTTTAATGGAAACAAAAACAGTATGGCTCAGAGGTTCTATGTAGTTTGAGAATGAAACGAAAGTTGTTGACAGAAATCAGAAATTAATAACTAAATTAATAAGGTCAAATTAAAAGAGACACCACTTCTATAAAAACAATAGCAAACGGAGAAGTTGAAATAAGGATAATAAGAGGTAGACAGCGATGCAAGTGGGAGGATACCTTTAGGAGGGAGGTATAAACAGTAAACTGTGAGAGTGTACTATTAGGATGAGAGACAGAGGGTAAAGCCAACTTTCACTGTGGTGACGACGCCTGATTGTTAAATGTGCTAAAAGCTCACAAACACCGGCCCAAGACATCAAGAGTTAATCTCTGATTCAACTAAAAGAGACGATCTGAAGGATGTTGTCCGCAGCCTTTATTGTTAATCCAACCCCTGACAACTTCTATAGACTTCACACATACCTGATCACAGCTTATGTCAATATACAGCAGTTGCGGAACTTAGTTTCTCCGACTGCACTTTTACGATGCAACTATATCCACTAGTTTTTTTTTTTTTTTTTTTTTAATTGGAAAACAATGCTTAAAATCCCATGAAATTAAACAAATTTCAATTTTTTTTTTTTTTTAGTCCAATGTGTCATAAAAGGATGGACAGTCTCAAATCTCGTATGAAGTTTGTTTGATCCACCAGCTAGTTCTCTGAGTGCTGAAAGGCTCATTTTTATAATCGGTGTCACGGTTTCCCTGTAGCTACTATATCCAATACATAAAACAAATATTCAACTATGGGTAGCTTGCATAATTTCACATTGAGTAGAGTTGGGAGCTGACTAGATACGCTGACTAACGGCCTATTCATGAGAGACGGATGTTTAACATTCAAGTCGAATTTGCTAAAAAGACAAGATGCTGAATCAAATCAGACACCCCCCCCCCCCCCCCCCCTCATCCAGTGTGGTTTCGGGGGCACTCTTTTGGGTTAAAAAAAAAAGACAAGTCCCACTGTTCCCGAACAAGCTTGAAATGGGTTTGCTGAATTTGAATGCTTTGAGTCGAAAGAAGCAGATATCGCAGCCTAGCTGTAAATCACAACACAGCGTCCTAACTGCCTTTTTACGGCCGAACGCAGACGAAGAAGAAACTAGCCCAGGGATATGGGAAAACTATGACCAACACTGGCCCGATAAGTAATTTCCATTGGCCGCGAGGCTGCAGTCAAAACTATTATACAATCTGACCCTTGAGCTCACAGAACAGCAGAACAAAACAAACACAAAAACATACGTGTGCATGTGGAAAGAAAGTAAAAATACCCAAATATAACATCCAAAAAGCAGGAAAATGATGTGGCCAAATCTTTTGATTGATAGTCGAACCCATGTTGCCGTAAAACTCAGACGTTAAGAGATAGTGTCCGAGGTGATCTTTGACAAAAAAATATAAGATGAAACCGTTCATTGCCTCAGGACATTCACATTTAGGAATATATAAAAGAGCTTAAGTGGGTGTGTATGTCCGAGGAGTGGCGAGGGAATTAGACAGTACCTCCTTCGAAACCACCAAGTCGTCTTGTCTCTGGCCGAAAGTATAACACCATCCGGTAATTCCGTGCAGCGGGAAACCAGCCCTGAGCGTCATGAACTCAGGAGGGCCCACCTCCGAATACGTCTAGGAATCGTGGGCCGAAACGTGTGTCGACGAGGATAATTTCTACTGATGACTGGTAGATTCCCGCTGTACTTGCTCCCTGTGAGTTTATTCCTATTGAGGTTACCCTATAAAAGTATAATGTTAAGAAATCTCGGTATTATGTTTATAGTGGATTAGTTTGTCTACATGGTCCGCGAGACGGTCGGTTAATTCTAAACTTGGCTAGCGTAGCAGAAAAATGTTGCCCACAATGTCCAATTCTTTGAAAGAAAACGTATCATTACTAAGCCACGGCAGATCCTCATTCCCTTCAGGATTTGAGATGCTTACTCTTAAATCAAATCCAACATTCTTCCTCAGACTTGGACTGTTTCGACTTTTGCCATACAAGCAATTTTTTTTAAAAGGAATTTTTGCTCTTTGTAATTAAACAATTTAGTTATAACATATGTTTCGAGTTATGTTTGCTTTGTTCATTCCTTGCCGGACATAAGACCGGTTTCCTTGTGATTGTACGGCTCCTACATCGAGTGATATTAAGATCATGACATTCTTTGCATTACTCGTGCGCCCGTGTGACGATAACAGTTGATAAGCTGAAGTCTTTGTCAGCTGTTGGTTGTCTTGTGTGTACACAGCTGTGTGTTTTGTATGTCGGCTGTGGTGTGTTTTGTCTGTCATCTGTTATGTGCTCTGTGTGTACACTATTGTTCGTTTGTGTGTCCACTTTTATGTGTTCTTTATGTACATTGTTGTGTGTCCTGTGTATACACTGTTGAGTTCTGTATGTACTCTGTTGTGTGTTCTGTGTGTACACAGTGTGTGTTTGTTTGTACACTATTGTATGTTCTGTGTGTACACTGTTGTGTGTTCTATGTGTCAGCTGCTTTCTATTATGTCTATCAACTGATGTGTGTTCCTTACCTGCAGCGTATATCAGCTTCTGGTGTTGAAATATTTCCAAATGTTCCCCATATCGGGTTGTCTTCTAAACTAGACATGACCAGTTAAACAGGGAACGTAAAGATCGTCATTTCCATCTATTTGTTTGTTTCTGCGCCGTTCTTCGTTGTCAAAAGCATTGCTGCCAGCATTTAGAGCCCATAACTCTTAATGTCCACGGGCGGGATGTTGACCACATCATCCATCGAGTGCCGACTTGTGTATACAATTTAGGTCTAGCCCTATATGCCCAAATACGCATGAAGGAGTGGGAAAAGATGCTTTACATTTTACTAATAATTCAGAAGAATGGCTTGCTTCATTTCTTCCAGTCTCAGTGGTAAAATCTACGACTGTGATGGACTGGTCTTTTCATGAGATAGACCGGATATTTAGAGCTGCTTTGCTAAGCAGACACAGTGTGATGCAAATGAAACACACATTAGACATGTATGGAAACATCTTGAGCCGCTTGAGATAAGGGAAGGTGACAAGAATACAAAAGACGAACAGAAAAACAAACAAGTCAGTCCTCGAGAAGCAGTTGAATCACTGGATTTCAGAAATTGCGTGAGAGACTGCTTTTTGAACACTGCATAATGAGACAAACAAACACACAATATGCCCATTACTAACACCGTGGAGAGATAAAAAGTTTTATGAAGATATCTTGAACAAAATTAATGCACACGGGGAACCAATACCAACATCAGAGGGATACTATCTCTATTCTCTGTGCACGTCAAACAAATTGGAACATTGTAGTAAGTGGCGACAACAAGACAGTTACAGGCGAAGACCTGCCCAGCAAGACCACGAGTGAATCTATTGGACAGTTTGGTCACCTGACAGGGAAGAATATTTGTTATCATAAATGATTGACAGCACACGAGACAGAAGGATGTGGACAAATATGATGACCAGTGCCACACGGCACAGCTTAATTCCACCCCCGGCACACACATGCACGCACACATACAGACACCAACTATAGCTTTTCATAAGGCCATAAAGGTCAACGGAAATTTCGGTTTTTGTGCAACTCTGAGAGGCTGGTCTGTGTTCACTATGTTTATTGAGTAGATTTATACAAATTAAACTACTTTCAATAATTTGTAATTCTTTAAAAAAAAAAGTACTATTTATCATTTAAATATAAATTATTGGGCTATATATTATTCTTTTCATTATTATTATTATGTTTTCTAAAAGCACACTAATTTATCTTTAAAATAATAATTCAAAAAACACCTGTCGCAAATCAATGAAACTGTTGTAAAATTTGTGAATAAATCTACTCGATAAACATAATGAACACACCCGCCCCTCGGAAATGCACAGAAACGGGAATTTCCATTTACCTGGAGCGCCTTTTAAAATGCTAGAGTGGGCCGTGGTCGCAAACATGCAACAAAATGTTTGTTTTTCCTTAGAGACTGCTAACCAGAGACATTAATATTTTCACACGGGGATTCCCTGTTTGAGAAGGTGGGTGGGGGGGGGGGGGGGGGGAATACCCCAGGTCACCCTAAAACCGAGAAAAGCCAGACACTCAGAGAAAACGAGGTTCTCGATGTGTGTGTGTGGGGGGGGGGTGTGTGTGTGTGTGTGTGTGTGTGTGTGTGTGTGTGTGTGTGTGAGAGAGAGAGAGAGAGAGAGAGAGAGAGAGAGAGAGAGAGAGAGAGAGATCTAGTGTGAATGGGAAGAATCCTTGTCAACGTGAAACTGATTACTCCAAGACGACGACTCGACTACAACATTCATCAAAGTGAATTCCACCCGACTCAGTTGCGGGAAACCACGAATGCAGTGACCAGAGTCCTCCATGCGGGGATGTTGAAGGAAAGACGGAGAACTCCAGAGGGTGAATGCGTCAGGATTCAATGTGTTGGTGTCTGAACGTTGTGTTGCTCGAATGCTGTGCTTGTTGAGTTGGACACGGACTGGACTTATTGTGTAAATGCTTCAATGGTAATAAACAGTTATGTAATATGGATATGGTGTCTACTCATAACATCTGTTTCATCTTAGAGCGTCAGTCATATCATCAGTTCGGGTACACCTCCTGGACAACAGCCAGGGACCGAGCAGACAATCATCGGCTCAGTCATCACAGATAATCTTCTCTAAGTCCCTGCTGTGTGGCGTTAGTATCCATGTTTATCTACATACTTGTGTCTCTCTTTCTGAGAGATGATCTTCCAAGCGACAATAAAAGGCTGTCCATCATCACCTCTCTCGGTCTCTCTTTCTGAGAAATGATCTTCCAAGCGACAATAAAAGGCTGTCCATCATCACTTTCTGAGAGATGAATCTTCAATAAAAGGCTGTCCATCATCACCTCTCTCGGTCTCCCTCTGCCTCTTAGCCTCTCAAGCTTTCCCGCTATCACGAGGTACACCAGATCTCTCCTTTTCACGAAGTGATCTCAGAATCTCAGTTGTATCCTTCTGCTGTGGCATATCAGTTGTCTTCTTTAGTTAATCTTTTTCCCTCTTTCCAGACATTTGCGTATTTTTTTTTTTTATGTCCAAGGAGTTCTCATCTTCTTCCTATTGAAGGCCATGTCGTGTGGCGTTGGTAGTTACATCCACAGCCTTCAGTCTCGTGCATATCCAGTCAGTTCTGATGATCTTCCTTCTATTCAATGATGTCATACTGTCCAACATTTTCTCTCTCATTCTCCTTATTTTTTTTTCTCCCCCCTCTGACCCCCCCCCCCCCTCCCACCCCCGCCCGCCCTCTCCAGCGTCGTACCCCAGTTTTTTTTTCCTTTTCCTGACATGACCAACAAATCGATGTCTCTCTTTGATTTTGGCTATAGTTCTCTTTCTGTGTCCGTTACTGTTCTTCTCATCCTTATCATCATGCGTGTCAAGATAATAATCAGCAGAGGGGCACAAAGTAAGTCTTACTGTAAGAACACACGCAGAAGCACAAATACATTAATAAACAGGACACTCTTGTGACGTCAGAAACACTTGAGTAGACTGATGAAACAGGACACAGTGTTCACAGTTGAAAGTAAACAAAGGTTGTTGATTATCTTTGCTTCGTTCTCTCGCCCGAGTTAAGTAACTGGCCTGTGTCTTCTCCGGGCCGCTCCAACATCCCTTGTAATCGATTGATCAATATCGGGACTCAACTTGTGTCGATTCATCGGTTTCCACAAAAGAATCCATGGAAGTTCACAACATCTGACAGCCATCAGGATAATACTCTGGTTATATCGATCCATTTTGTGTTGTTTTTGTTGGAGTTAAGCAGTTTGTATGTGAGTCATGTGTAATGCCGTGTCGTGTGAAAGGGGTCGATGGTTCGGCAGAATGAAAGGGGATAAATAATACTGAGAATAATTTGCTTAAGATCCAGAGAAACATTGAACTAATCAAATAACTGTCCTTGATAATAACGAAATATCTTCTTCTTTTTCTTCTTTCTTCTTCGCGTTCACCAGCTGTACACTCTGGTGGAAAGTTCTGGTTGTTCGTCCACTTCTGAACTGCAGTCCTGCTCCAGAACCTGAGTGTTGCGTGTGCATCAGTTTTATAAATCTGATTCACCTGAATGCAGACTGTTGGTTCCTTGCCTCTCAGGCAGATGCACTCCGACTTCGAAGGAAGCTCCCCAATTAGTCGACTCTTACGACATGCTTTTGGGTAGGCAGAGGGTCTATTCTTGTTTTCCCCACGATGGGGCCCCGAAACCCACACGGGGAGATAACGAAATATGAGATAACACACTTCTACAAATCGTCCTACAGTGTTTTGTTGGTAGCCATGTCTACCCACAACCTTCCGACTCGGGGCTTCTTACAGTCTAAACCATGTGGCATTGGTAGTCCTGTCTACCCACAACCTTCCGACTCGGGACTTCTTACAGTCTAAACCATGTGGCATTGGTAGTCCTGTCTACCCACAACCTTCCGACTCGGGGCTTCTTACAGTCTAAACCATGTGGCATTGGTAGTCCTGTCTACCAACAACCTTCCGACTCAGGACTTCTTACAGTCTAAACCATGTGGCATTTGTAGTCCTGTCTACCCACAACCTTCCGACTCGGGGCTTCTTACAGTCTAAACCATGTGGCATTGGTAGTCCTGTCTACCCACAACCTTCCGACTCGGGGCTTCTTACAGTCTAAACCACGTGGCATTGGTAGTCCTGTCTATCCACAACCTTCTGTCTTATGTACTTTAAATCAGTTCTGACACAGAATCTTCTTCGCGTTTACCGACTGCAAACTCCGGGGAAAACTTTGGTTGTTCGTCCACTTCTGGATTTTAGTCTTGTTCCAGAACCTGAGTGTTGCGTGCACGTTTGTTTTACAGATTTAACGTATATTTATGTGGAATACTTGTTCTTGTCTCTTGCCTCTCAGGCAGATGCACTCCGACTTCAAAGAAAGCGTCCACCCTCTCCCCTCGGAAAGGGGGGGGGGGAAGAGAAGGGATGGCTCAGCCCATAAAAATTGTGTGGGCCTCAGCCCCTCCCCCAACGCATAGATGTTTGGTGGGCGGGGGGGGGGGGGGGGAGGGCCAGCCTCAGTGTGCCGTTTGATATACATCGTTGAAACTCCTCTGACGTCACGTTTGTGACAAAACACTTAACGCATCAGTAGTGGCAAAACTGTAGAAAATGTTATGTCTTAAGTAAATATGGGATGCTATGTCCTTCAATGTCACAATGTCAAACTCAATAAAAAAAATTTGCAGGAAATCCTCCCACATTTCTCTCTATACGAAAAAAAAAAACTGGCGTATCCTTTACAAGAGGGCTAGAAACAAAGTTACTCAGGGGCAAAGTGTTGAAAATGGTGATCGTTATGAGATAGTGGCCTGAACCCCAGCAAAGAAAGATCATTCTTCTCCTTCTTCGTCTGCTTCTCTAGCAGTGGTGCATAGGCCCTCAACCAACTTAGTCGTTCTATCCTTCGCTATCGCATGCAGCTCTCCCCATGCCCTCCACATCTGTTTCACTCTCTAGCTCTCTTCTCAATGTGTTTTTCTTGGTCTTCCTTTATTTATATCTATTTTCGTTGTTGTTCTCATATTTTCGCAACATGTATCCCATCCAACGCGAGAGTCTTTCCTTCACCCCTTTGTCCGCTGGAACTTGGTTTAGTCCTCTCCCAAAGCTCAACATTAGTGATTCTGTCATACCATTTCATTCGCTTTATACTGCGCAGGCAACAGTTAATGAATGTTCGTAGTTTATCAGAAATTGCTATAGCTGTTCTTCGTGGTTCCGCGCTATCATTACATTACTGATACAGTACAGTTGGCAATGATCCGCGGTTCACTTGCTTGTCTTCTACTGGCTGTAAACAGTCGATTAATCTCCAACAGTCGACTAAATCTCCAACAGTCGACTAAATCTCCAACAGTCGAATAAATCTCCAACAGTCGATTAAATCTCCAACAGTCGACTAAATCTCCAACAGTCGACTAAATCTCCAACAGTCGACTAAATCTCCAACAGTCAACTAAATCTCCAACAGTCGACTAAATCTCCAACAGTCGACTAAATCTCCAACAGTCAACTAAATCTCCAACAGTCGACTAAATCTCCAACAGTCGACTAAATCTCCAACAGTCGACTAAATCTCCAACACTCGACTAAATCTCCAACAGTCGACTAAATCTCCAACAGTCGACTAAATCTCCAACAGTCGAATAAATCTCCAACAGTCGAATAAATCTCCAACAGTCGATTAAATCTCCAACACTCGACTAAATCTTCAACAGTCAACTAAATCTCCAACACTCGACTAAATCTCCAACAGTCGACTAAATCTCCAACACTCGACTAAATCTCCAACAGTCGACTAAATCTCCAACAGTCGACTAAATCTCCAACAGTCGAATAAATCTCCAACAGTCGACTAAATCTCCAACAGTCGACTAAATCTCCAACAGTCGACCTTACCCACGCAGGTCTGCAGGTTTACATCCGTCTGCTGTAGCTGTTATGGCTACCCTAATTAAATTTTGTTGGAGATAGAACGAGCTATCTGGGATCTACCGGTGTGGTCTGCCGTTTAGATTTAGATTTAGATTTTTAAATCTCAGGGTAATATAGTGAAAATGCTATCGTGGTGTAGCTAGACGCTCGACTGTGGATCAGAAGGTCGTGTGTTCAAATCCAAACGTAGCTGGACTATTTTTGTCTCTAAAACAATTACCCTGGCTCTACGGTTGACCCCGCCTAGATTGGGTAGCAGGTATAATTATAGGAAGTAAAAGCGGCCCTAGTGATGTTGCACACATCATTCATCAAGTATCGATTAGTCTATAGAATATAGATCTATCACTTTATGACCAATAGGCCGATGGTGTGGAAAAGGATCCTTTTATAATATAGTAAATCTTTAGCTAGCAGCCGGAGCGGACAAACAGATCGATCAATCTCCAAGTGTCACCACAATTCCCGCAGCCAGAACTCCAACTAATCGTCTTAACAAGACAAAGGAAACTCGCGCTACCCTCAGGTGGGTATTGAGTTGCAGCTTGTGAACGCTAAAATGCCAAGGCTCTGTGTCGGAAAGGCAATCAACAGAGGTCTAATCTAGCCGGTCCGTAAGTGCCGTACTGAATCCTAATCCTCTGACATCAAAACAAGGCTCCGCTGTTGTGAAGTTTTATTGTCAGTTTTGCATACCTTGCTGGTTCCTCTGCTAGAGGAAAGTCCTACCTCGGCAGACAGCTCTATACCACCGTGACTGATAAATGTAAATCGTTTTCACAGTTCCGACGACCTGAACGTCAAGTTTGGGATTGAAGGGGGAAGAACGTCCTGTATAGGATTCCTAGCTAGCTAGCTAGCTTGTGTCAGAGGATGAATCCGTTTCTTTTTCTTCCTCCTTCACTACTTCTGCTTATGCTGTTGTTGTTGTTGTTGCTGCTGCTGCTGCTGCTGTTACTACTAATACTACTACTACTAATTTATTCTTTTTCTTCTTCTTTTTCTTCCACTTCATTTCACATTTTAAGATCGGGTCGACGTTGCAGCCTACATTTAAAATTGTATCTCGATGAGTAATGAAAGTAGACCTCTATATGTAGCAATAAGAAAGAGACAAACGCTGTTCTTTAGCCAAGTAATGGGAAGAGAGACACTGAAGAACATCGTGACAACTGAAAAAATCAGTGGGAAAAGGGGTAGAGGCAGACCAACAGAGATGATGCTGGATGGGCTGAAACGATGGGGTGGGGGTGGGGGGGGGGTAGGGATATCATCAAGAGAGCTGTTCCAGGCAACCAGAGATCGTGATCTGTGGAGACACATGAGCGCCTACGCCATTTGGCAGGGCACATGATGATGATAATCTCGATGAGGATCAGCTCTTCATTTAAAATGTGGTTCGAAGTCGGATGCAGGCTTTTTTTTTTTTTAAAGAAACATCACTTAGACTTTTATTACGGCATGAGCGTTATACCGTACAGTAACACAACAGCAAACTTCTGACCTTACCGGAGAGAGCCCAGTGTTCTTATCAGCTCGCAAGCCGCTCTTTTACCCGACACGTTACTGGCTTTAAAAGGGTCCTTCTCTAAGTTTACTATCTAAAACTGTGTATCTATATGCTGTTGGGCTTGGGACTGGTGCACCTAATAGACTGTCGACTAGTTGTTGATTCAGTTGGTCGATTTTCTGAGCGGTCGGCTTATCGGACTGTCGAGGTTGGTGCTCCTCCAGGGTAGTTTAGTAACAATGGCCACCTGTCAATAACGATTACTTTAATGGAGTGTTACTTATTGATGTCGGGGATTTCCCCATTATTGAACACTGGATGTAACACTGTACGCAAGGTCTTTCTTGTAAACATACAAGATTGGATGTAACAATGTACACAAAGTCTTATTTGTTATCATTCACCATTAGATGTAACACTGTGTACAATCTATTACTGCAACATTTAACATTGGATGTAACATAGTACACAGTATCTTGTTTGGCATCATTCAACATTGGAGGTAACATTGTACACAATATCTTATTTGGCATCATTCAACATTGGATGTAACATTGTACACAATATCTTATTTGGCATCATTCAACATTGGATGTAACATTGTACACAATATCTTATTTGGCAACATTCAACATTGGATGTAACATTGTACACAATATCTTATTTGGTATCATTCAACATTGGATGTAACATTGTACACAATATCTTATTTGGCAACATTCAACATTGGATGTAACATTGTACACAATATCTTGTTTGGCATCATTCTACATTAGATAAAACACTGTGCACAATGTATTAATGCAACATTCAACATTGTATGTAATACTACACACAATGCCTTATTTGGCATCGTTCAATATTAGATAAAACACTGTGCACAATGTATTGCTGCAAAATTCAAAATTGGATGTAACATTGTACACAATATCTTATCTGGCATCATTCAACATTAGATGTAACATTGTACACAATGTCTTATTTGGCAACATTCAACATTGGATGTAACATTGTACACAATATCTTATTTGGCATCATTCAACATTGGATGTAACATTGTACACAATATCTTATTTGGCAACATTCAACATTAGATGTAACATTGTACACAATATCTTATTTGGCAACATTCAACATTGGATGTAACATTGTACACAATATCTTATTTGGCATCATTCAACATTGGATGTAACATTGTACACAATATCTTATTTGGCAAGATTCAACATTGGATGTAACATTGTACACAATATCTTATTTGGCAACATTCAACATTGGATGTAACATTGTACACAATATCTTATTTGGCAACTTTCAACATTGGATGTAACATTGTACAAAAAGCCTTACCTGTAATCCACACTAACGTCACAACGCTGGCCATCTGGGAGCGTCACATCCAGTGAGATAAGACCACTGGCTTGACCCTCCTGGGCATGCTCGGGGTCTTTCCCTGGGGTCTCTATGGTGGATACACTGGGCGTCTGGTCATTCTCTGCTGTTTCTTTCTCATCCTTGCCTGGCTTCTCTGACTTGATAGGTGTTGAGGAGGCCAGAGGGGCAGACATTGCTCCATCAACTCTTTCCCTCATGGATTGGCTGGAAACAAAGTAGTACGTTAAAGTTAAAGACCAGAGGACCCACCTCACTGCACTAAGTTGTCCTCCGCTCCCCTCCCACTCCATCCCCCCGCATATGGTCATTTTCGGTTTATTTCCTTTAATCAGTAGCCTCGTACAAAGCACGAACTCTGTACCTCTTGCGACGTTTCCAATGGGTCTCTGATAAAATATGCACTCGTGCACTAAAGCAGGCGGCTGTGAAACGAACCCATGACCTTTCAGAGCGCGAGGCAAATGATGGCAGACTGTGGAAGATGGTCCTTCAGGTGAACTGCGGAGTACGCTAAAGTTGGTTGTATAGATTTATCCTAGGTTTAGGGATACGACATATGTTTAGGCGTTTGCTATATAGCCTACAAAGTTAGTTGCGTATCCTTTACAGGAACGTTGCAGAGCCAGCCCCAGCATTTTTTGGCTGTTGTGGTTTCTCTAGGCAAATTTAACGTTCGGCAGTTTGCCATTGCTTACTGGGCAGTCAGCTTTCCGTACCACTGTCGAAATCAACGCAAGACAAGCCGTCAGCAGCTGGGATAGAACCTGGCACCTCGTCATTACGAAGCGTGTTCAGAACGCCTAAGTCACAAACGCCGTTTGCTATACCTTCCATTATATTTTAACAACGGCCAGAAATAACATGAATCCTATTGGCACAATATTTTGTGAATAAGTTCAAACGTAAACGTTTGCGTTAGAAAAGGCATACAGCCATACAGGCAGGCGCCCGAGTGTACAGACATACGGAGGGACAGGCACACAGCCATACAGGCTGGCGCCTGGGTGTACATACATACGGAGGGACAGGCACATAGCCATACAGGCAGGCGCCCGGGTGTACAGACATACGGAGGGACAGACACATAGCCATACAGGCAGGCGCCCTGGTGTACAGACATACGGAGTGACAGGCACACAGCCATACAGGCAGGCGTCTGAGTGTACAGACATAGGGAGTGACAGGCACATAGCCATACAGGCAGGCGCCCGAGTGTACAGACATAGGGAGTGACAGGCACATAGCCATACAGGCAGGCGCTCGAGTGTACAGACATACGGAGGGACAGGCACATAGCAATACAGGCAGGCGCCCTAGTGTACAGACATATGGAGGGACAGGCACACAGCCATAGAGGCAGGCGCCCGGGTGTACAGACATACAGATGGACAGGCACACACATATGCCGACAGACCATCAGAAAAGATTGACGGTTGCACACAGATACAGACACACACAGACAAACAGACATAATGTCACTGCAAGTTCCCTGCAAACATCAGACATCTTCACTTAGCACTAAGCAGCACTGTTGTAATCTGTTGTACTCCATCATTGTTTACAATTGAAACCATAGCAACCGAGCAATTTATTCCCCAAAAAGCACGAAAACAAATAAAACAGATAATAGGAAAATAATCATGTGTAATGTGGGCTTTATCTCGTTTCCGTCAACACGGTCTATCTGAGGCCAACAAATCTTGTTACATTATATATATATGTGTGTGTGTGTGTGTGTGTGTGTGTGTGTGTGTGTGTGTGTGTGTGTGTGTGTGTTTGTTTATGTACTTAGTGGTATTGCAGTAAACATCTGTTTCTCAAAATTCAGCCAAACGAGAGATACGTTGCATATAATTTAAAATATTCTGCTATTTTTTTTTTTAAATTTTTTTCTGTCAGAGGTCAGAGGTTGTAAACTCCTGTGAAACATTCGGGTTGTTCGTCCATCAACGGAAATTAGTTTCTTTCCAGAATTTGAGTGTTGCGTATATCCATTTTACAGATCTGGCTTACTTTTATGCAGACTATTGTTTACTCGCTGTTTAAGCAGATGCATTTCGACTCCGGAGCAAGAAGCCCTAATTAGAAGCTTGTGACGACTTGCTTGTTAGACAAACAGCGAGTATAACACCACCCTCCCCCACCACCACCCCAAACCACCCCTAACTGCGCACATCGGTGAGGTGCAAATCAATACGTGCCCGCTTGTTACCGTTACCAATCTAGGGGGGGGGGGAACTCAACCATGTTCAACCTGCTGTTGGCAGTAAAGTCGCCAACAGTCTTCGGTTATATTTGTGGACCGGTTTATTTGCGCCACTTGCGTGGCTAAGACTGTGGTATGTGCGCTAACTCTCTGGCTTAGTGTTCCTTTAATCAAAATCAGACTGTTCCTTCCTTTTCTGTGCCCCATTGTGTTCCTCCAGTCCTGATCTTCCTGATATTTTCCTCGTGGATCACCCTCCTCCATGTTTGGCCACCTGGTAAGAGACCGAGCTAGTTCGAAACTATTCTTTACATACCCTACTTTCAGACCACCATCTGTAGTTTTAAATTTTTGAGTATTTTACTTTACCTGAAGTACTGAAAACAGTTTATGGGTTTGGATAGTCAATTTGTTTACTGTGATTTTATAAATAATACACCCAAGGGCTATAACCAATGTAACTGTTACGTGATAAGATAAAGTAATCTTTACAGTTATCTCCCATGGTCAATAAGCGTGTATATGCCGTCTGATCGGGTCTGGATTTGTCCACTCCGGGCTGCTGACAGAGCATTTGATCATATTAGTAGTATACAAAAAGTCCTATTTCTCCTGTGTTCCCATTTCAGAGAGCGGCTGGTACATTATATTGTGGTTTACAGAAACAGGGCACTGAAACCCAGGTGAAGAATGAAAAAATCTCATGCTTAATGTGGAGCCAACAGGGTAAGCATAAGATACTCCCTTCAAACCAACCGCTCCCCCTCCCCCTTCTGCCCAAAATGTATCATTCAGGTACCCATCACGGCAACACCGCAGGTTTGTGACAGAGAGGTTAGTCAATGCGTTTCACAGTTATGAGACTCCCGAGTACCAAGGTTCACTGCTCTCATAGTTTTCAGACAGTTGCACGAGAGTCCTGCCGTGGAAGAGACAGGATTGAAAACGTAGTTTTTCCCAAATACAGCAGTGGGAACAGATTTAGCCGACCTTCACTGTGGAGACGGCACATCATTTTTAACCTGCTGCACCATCCTGATGTATGGTTCACATCTAGGCCGGCAAGGAACTACATTACTGTTTCACGTCCGTAATACTTTAGGTAGGATACTGTGATAGCGGGGAGCCTCTTTGGTGTATGGTTCACATCTAGGCCGGCAAGGAACTATATTACTGTTTCACGTCTGCAATACTTTAGGTAGGATACTGTGATCGCGGGGAGCCTCTTTGGTGTATGGTTCACATCTAGGCCGGCTAGGAACTATATTACTGTTTCACGTCTGCAATACTTTAGGTAGGATACTGTGATAGCGGGGAGCCTCTTTGGTGTATGGTTCACATCTAGGCCGGCAAGGAACTATATTACTGTTTCACGTCTGCAATACTTTAGGTAGGATACTGTGATCGCGGAGAGCCTCTTTGGTGTATGGTTCACATCTAGGCCGGCAAGGAACTACATTACTGTTTCACGTCTGCAATACTTTAGGTAGGATACTGTGATAGCGGGGAGCCTCTTTGGTGTATGGTTCACATCTAGGCCGGCTAGGAACTATATTACTGTTTCACGTCTGCAATACTTTAGGTAGGATACTGTGATAGCGGGGAGCCTCTTTGGTGTATGGTTCACATCTAGGCCGGCAAGGAACTATATTACTGTTTCACGTCCGTAATACTTTAGGTAGGGCACTGTGATCGCGGGGAGCCTCTTTGGTGTATGGTTCACATCTAGGCCGGCAAGGAACTACATTACTGTTTCACGTCTGTAATACTTTAGGTAGGGTACTGTGATCGCGGGGAGCCTCCGTGATGTATGGTTCACATCTAGGCCGGCTAGGAACTACATTACTGTTTCACGTCTGCAATACTTTAGGTAGGGTACTGTGATCACGGGGAGCCTCCGTGATGTAGCGGCTACCCGATCGCCTGCGAATCATAAGGTCGTGGGTTCGTGATCTGACGTTTCAAATAAATGACCTCGGCTCTCAGGTCGACCCAGCCTTTAGTGGGTACCAGGTGTAGTCCGAGAAGTAAAGGCGGCCGGTGTGATGTTGACCACATCAGCCATCGAGTTCCGTTTGGTGTATAAACTGTAGGTCTAACCCTGTATGCCCAGCACGCGTGAAGGTGTGGAAGAGGGTCCTTCACTTGCTTCACTTACTGTGATCGTGGCCGTACACACAAACGTGGCATTATGGGAATATTGTCTTGTCTTGTCTTGTCCACAATTGCCTCACAGCGTAGTGGGGAGTCGCAGTTTTCTATCCTGGGCCAGGTGTGTTGCACGTGTTGTTGTTAGTCCGTGTTGCCTCAGGATCTCTGATATATTGTCTATCCATCGTACTCTCGGTCTGCCTCTTGCTCTATGGCAGTAGTGCTGTTCGTTGTATGCTCGTAGAGGCAGTTGGTCGGTTTGCATTCGCATCAAGTGGCCAAACCACTCTATTTGTTGCTTCTTTATGTATTGCAGGCATGGTGTGGTTCCTACAATTGCTCTAATGTTCTCGTTTCGAACTCTGGGAATATTGTACCAAAGGTAATTCTGTGTCCATAGGATAATGGTGACTCTTACGTAATAGGGAGAACGCGTTCCCCAGTCTTACTAAACTACTGCCTGCCCTTAACCTTTTTACAGCCAAGAAAAGATCATCGTTGAAACAAGTGCCTAAGGAGTGCATGACCTCTTTCGTAACCTTTGCAATTTTTTAAAGTAAAAGTGCAATTCATTTGTTGATAGGGAACTCGCTCCGACGATAAGAATTCCCAGTGTTGTTTACTGCTGGCACCTCTACTTATTTCCAGATGGTGGTTTAAATTGTTTTGTAGAAAAGCATAAAAATCACATTCGTGGTGATGCAAACTAGGGCTAGGGAGGAAAATCCTCATCTCTGTAACACAAAACTTCTTGTGTTGCTCAAACAACATAGTTCTTCTCTCAGTCTGGCTTGCATACTCCAAGGGGAAGGTATCACCGATTCGTTTGGAAGCCTGGCTCTCTAGCGTAATTGGCTAAACCTGATTGCGTGGAGACCGGGTGACGAACTCCTTGTGGTCCGGGTTCAATCCCGGGGATAGGCAGGAAAGCCACATTTTCTCCCAGATTTACGGTATTTACAATGGAATCGTGGCCGAAAGGTTGCGATATCCATAATACCGAGCCTAAGGGTTAACAACTCATGGCTTCTGGAAACTAAAACAAACAAACAATACGTTTGGAACATAGCTTGCTGGGGCAACTGCTAGATCAGAAAAGCAGTGTGCTATCTGTCCGTCTGTCAAGCTTCAGTGATCGTAAGATAGTAAGTAGATGTTACCCCACAAGGACATCGCACAGGGCGATAAACGGTACTTAATTTATAACTTACCCCTAACGTCACGACAACGTCACGGGAGACATTCCCAATAAATTCTAGGGTGTTCAGGTTGTAGTTTCTCGCGGAACTCTACAGCCAAGTTTAGGGTTAGGGTTAGGGTTAGGGTTAGGATTAGAAGACACTAGATGAACACTCAAAAAAAGCACAACACAACAGCACACTTGCACCCCTTGAAATAATGGACTGTCAGGTCAGCTGTGGATTTTCCACGGGGATTTCGTGTTTGGGGTACGTTATAAATTAAGAACCCGATAAACACTCGGTGACACAGGGTGCCAAAATTCGGATGAGGATCACCCGTGAAGAGGTCACAGAAACCGCGTCGTAGACAACAGTATTCTCCGTGTGGATTCCGGGGCCCTAGTATAGGGAAAACAAGAATAGATCCACTGACTACTCAAAAGCATGTCGTAAGAGTCGACTAATCGAGAGCTTCCTTCGAAGACGGAGTACATCTGCCTGAGAGGCAAGGAACCAACAGTCTGCATACAAATTAGTCAGATCTGTCAAACGGATGCACACGCAACACTCAGGTTCTGGAGCAAGACTAAAGTCTGGAAGTGGACAAACACCTAAAGTTTTCCGCCGGAGTTTACAGCCAATGAATGCAAAGAAGAAAGAGGAGGAGGAGAGTCCGCACAGAACCAATACTGAACTTTATAGGTAGACAATTTCCCCTGTGTGGGTTTCAGGGCCCTGTTGTAGGGAAAACAAGAATAGACCCACTGCCTGTCCAAAAGCATGTCGTAAGAGTCGACTAATTGGAAGCTTCCTTCGAAGTCTGAGTACATCTGCCTGAGAGGTAAGGAACCAAAAGTCTACATACAAATTAGTCAGATCTGTCAAGCGGATGCACACGCAACACTCAGGTTCTGAAACAGGACTGCGGTCCAGAAGTGGACGAACAACCAGAACTTTCCCCAGGAGTTTACAGCCGGTGAACACGAAGAAGAAAAAGAGAACGGTACAATTAAGAGGACAACATCAAGAGATGGACCAACAGCTGTGTGAGTCAAGACAAGAGACAGAGTATGTTGGAGAACCACTGGAGCCAACCTTCTTTGTGAAGACGGCACTGAATTGACCAATACATGTTATATTATTTTAGAAATCGTATTACATTTGTTTAACAATTCAGCACACTATTATTACGTATTATAATGCTCTTCAATTAGGATCGGGCTACTTGGGCCCTCTTTTTGCCTACAAAATATACGCGTAATGTTTTCTCTGTGTTGGGGCGCTTGCTTCTAGTAGCCTTTTTTTGTGTTGTCTTGCTATTGTCTGATAGCCAAAGCGACGCACAGCCAAAGTACACATCACAGAACCAACTGGGGATACTTTATTGGCAAAGTGACTTGCCATTACACGTCGCTCTCCTGATGTCGATCTCCGTCCTTTGGGTCATGAGTACAGGTTTGGGCGGAGTTCTAGGGGTCACTTCCGGTGCTACGGATTTTCGTGTGACGGAGGCGGACATTTTTTGTTTTGACCATGGCTGCTAGGTCGACCCAGGCTTCAGTGGGTAGCAGGTAGAGTCCAGAGAAGTAAAGGCGACCGGTGTGGTATTGACCACATAACCCACCGTGTGCTGGGTGTTCTATAAAAAATAGGTATAGCCCATATGACTAATATGCTCGAAGGCGTGGGAAAGGGTCCTTTACTTCACCTTTCCCGAATAGCAAATAAATATAACTGGTTGAAATAATATGAAATGTATATATAAATAGGTTTAGAAGAGAAATTCTAATAAGAATTGCTTAGCTCCCTTACAAAGTGATCGGTTGGGGAAGGGGGGGGGGCTTTAGGAGGCCTAAGGCCCCTCCCCACCCCCTTCCCAAAGTTCCGACACCCATACACAGAACGGTAAGTCCATAATAGACCAGTTTTGATATATGAACACTCGATTGGTGGTTGGGCGTAGAAACCATAACTATCCCCTGGCTGGCAGTGGCAACAATATGGGAAAGTTTCCAGGAGGAGTGCATCTTACACCAAGCTGTCTTAGCCGTTACAGAAGCCCTAAGTATAACTTTCTTTAAAGGTTCAACGATGAAGAAGAAAAAGCAGCAGCAGAAAAAAAAAAGAAGAAGAAGAAGAAAGAAGAAGAAGAAGAAGAAGAAGAAGAAGAAGAAGAAGAAGAAGAAGAAGAAGAAGAAGAAGAAGAAGAAGAAGAAGAAGAAGAAGAAGAAGAAGAAGAAGAAGAATGGCAAGAAGTAGTAGAAGAAGTAGAAGAAGAACAAGAACAAGAAGAAGAACAAGAAGAAAAAAGAAGAAGAAGAACAACAAGAAGAAGAAGAAGCAGCAGATGAAGAAGAAGAAGAAGAAGAAGAAGAAGAAGAAGAAGAAGAAGAAGAAGAAGAAGAAGAAGAAGAAGAAGAAGAAGAAGAAGAAGAAGAAGAAGAAGAAGAAGAAGAAGAAGCAGAAGAAGAAGAAGAAGAACAAGAACAAGAAGAACAAGAAGAAGAAGAAGCAGCAGAAGATGAAGAAGAAGAAGAAGAAGAAGAAGAAGAAGAAGAAGAAGAAGAAGAAGAAGAAGAAGAAGAAGAAGAACAAGAACAAGAACAAGAACAAGAACAAGAACAAGAACAAGAAGAAAAAAGAAGAAGAAGAAGATAGCTGGAATCTTCCTTGGTATGCTACCCAGATTCAGAATATTAATTTCAGGATGGCTTTTCTGGAGATAGAATCCTAGAGGGAACAAACCGATCGACACCTAGTGGGAGCTGTTGACATCCCACACCCCTCTGGTCTTTGACTCTCCCACATCTTGTACAAATCTATGTAAAAAAAAAACTATTTTTAAATCTTGGACTTTCCTTCAAAAGTAAAGAGCGCTTCTTTTGTACTTAAGTGTTAAGATGTCGGTAAAAGTGCTCAATTCTATCCAAATTATTCTCGGAATGAAATATATGTATATATAGGTTGGAGTTTTACTTATAGTAAAGCCTTATTCCATTGGCCTAACTACCGCTTTGGACGCGGATGAATACCCTCCCGCCTCTAGCCGGAGGGACGCTTAGAGTTAGGACTCATTTTTGACTGAGCTTCCAGACTAAGCGGACGGCTTGCTGTCTTATCTGTTTATCTGCTCACCTCCGTGTGAAACTCACTGATTCACCCGGGAACTTCCATGAGCATGGGTAATTATTTTAGATTAGTATTACTGAAGCATTCTGTCCTGCTACTGAGTGTAGGACAGAGGTGGCTATGTGAGGCAACAGGACTTAGCTGTCAAACTATTCAAACTGCAAGAGAGCGCGGAACCATAGCGTTCACCTACAGGCCGATGAATGTTCTCTCCTCATACTCCCTCAGTGGGTTCCCAACAGGCTGGACATTATGTATCCATTTTATATGTTTTGCTTATAATTTGTACATACATGCCCCTTTTAATTATAGAAGAAGCGAACAGGTCAGGATCAGACCGTATGGATTCCTTTTCAGCTGGAGTCATGCTATCTTTAGTAACAGGTATGACGTAATGTCCGCCCCGGCAGTATGTAAACATAGCAGTATCGTGTTTCTGGTGGTATTACGCTTTCCATACATATATAATTTTGTATTCGTGGTATACTTGTGTGAGTATAAGCACCCTATTATAGAAAGGAAATGGTGTTATCCTTTTGTAGGTTGGCATATGCAAACTATCGCTGTCACTAGGGAGTAGCATTAGACATATTATAGTTCCTTTCTAGCCTCACTGCTGTAAATGGTGATCCTTGGGTTTTTAAAGACCTGATCGGCCAATAAAGGCTTAGCCCAGACATTTGAGCTAAAATACTGTAGGAATATGGATGGGTGGTAAACAGGGCATGGCGATTCGTGATTGCTAACTCTGGTTTTCCTCTTTGTCACAGGATGTTACTAGTATCTGAAGGCCAGATCAACTATCGGTATCCCAACACACATCGAGTGTAACCATCATGCAGCTTACCGTATGAGGGATCTTCGGTGAACACCTCACTCATGTCCATGCAACAATGTCAGCGGCTACATGAGACGACAACTGTTCCTTGATTATCACCATCAGCTTGTGTCCTCAACCCAGGAGCCTTTTATGTGGTTAGGCTGCCAACAACCGCTACGATCAGAAGGGTGGCCTAGAGTCTAGTCTAGAACAGTAATATACAACCGGGAACCTTCTCCCGTGAGCACTTCATTCAATGCTATAAACATTATATTGTTATAAACTCTAAATAATCCTGGGTTTTCCGACTCCAGTGACTGGTGAACAGTGTTTTGTATTATTGGATTCACAAGACTTCAAACATGCTCAGTGTCAACTGATTCTGCACTTCGGATGAATATGACCTGCTGGACAGATAAGTTGAGGTGGCCAGAAAGTGCGGTCACTGCTAAGACTAAGTGCCAGTTACCTAGATTTATAATTCCGCAGTTTGGCAATGATGATAACTGCTGCTGCTAGTGACAAACCAGGAGTTCATCTGGAGTAGAGAATTAACTGCTTCCTTCGCTGGTTTATTTTGTCTTGCTGAATTCATTTCTTTACCTGTGTTGCACTGATTATATGGTGTTTTGTTACTTAACATTTTGTGTTTAGTGTCCATCCTTCACAATATTTAAGTTGTCTGGAATGCATGTTGTATTGTGTAGCTCATTCTGTACTGTGTTATCTTACTAGCATAGGATTACTATCTAGTCTGGGGGCTTCAAAATAGTGGGAAAGTCAGTCCAAGTTGCGCCTAGGAATGTTTATTAATTCTGTAGTGCCCTAATTTGAGTCGACTCAGCCCTGAAGTAGGCTGGATGTTCTTTGGAGCTGCGGGATACCGCCAAGACCACTCTCAACACTTAAACTACTTCAGAGTGTCTTTTTGGTTCATTAGGGTAAACCTAATAAAACATCTGACACCAGCGTTATGTGACAGCCACTTTACTTCCCAAAACACCACCCCTTTACCTTTCTTGGCCACTTCTACTTGGGATCTCAAGTCAACATTAAAATTAGTCTCATGTGGGATTCGAACCTTGAACCATTAGGTGGATTGATCACCATGCTAATCACAGGTGCTGCGACGGTGTTCAGCGAAGTACAGAATTCATTATCAGAGCTAGTTCACGGTATCAATATTAAAGAGGTGCTCCAGTTCCAGAAAGAGACTCTGATCTTCGTGGTGAAATAGGCAATATATTTGCCCCGCGTTCTGAAGGTTGTGGGTTCCTTTTGTTTACGAGCGCAATTTCAAAACAAAACTTTGCTTTTTTTTTTCCTCTAAATTTTCAGCTAGGACTCTCCCCTTAACAGAGATTCTTGTGGATCATTTTTTTAGCTACAGAGTTCGAGCTTTGTGTGGGGCTCTCGGCAGGCGGCTAGCTGGCTCTGTAGACAACGGCCCATGTTGAATAAACCCCAAGACAACGAAGTCGATCCTCTTAACTAATGTTAACTTTGATTATGAAAGAAGCCGTGGCCAACAATACGAGTAACAGAAGAAGACGAAAAAGAAGCTGACTCAGTCAGAGGTCCACAAATGTCAGAGGTCCACAAATGTCAGAGGTCCACAAGTGTCAGAGGTCCACAAATGTCAGAGGTCCACAAAGGCTGTCACGTAAAGACACTTTTCCACGCCTTTAAGGGTTTTGGGCATTTAGCTCTAGACTTATATTTTATAGACCAACTGACACTTGGTAGATGCCGTGAGCAGCATCACTCCTTTACTTCCGATGACTTTCCTAGCAGACTTTTCATGCTGGGTAAAAGGAGGGGGGGGCTGCCTGGTCTCAAGGCATGGTGTCCGACTCGAGTGCTAGAGGTTCCAGGTTCAATCCCCGGTAGGGCTGGGATTTTATCACGTGGACTTGGACTTCTAGTAATTCCCCCTGGTCTCTGGGTAGTTAGATCGGACGTCTGTGTGTTTTGTGGCGCACGTAAAAAGTCCCTTGACCGTTGTTAATCGAAAAAGTAGCATAACGGCGCTGCCTGGGCAAAAATTGTAAGTTAATAATCTATCTTCTCAAAGTATTTCAAGATCCTCGCATGTGTTAAAGAGCCTGTGCACTGTGCTGAGCTTCTTCGGACTTGAGTTAGAAGTAGAACCGAGCACTTATAGATTACTACCCGTGTGCCATGATGTTGATCCGTTGTTCAAACCTCAAACCTCAAACCTCCCACCGCCAAGGGTTGTGGACATACAGCTCTAGACTTAAATTGTATAGACCAATCGACACTTGGTGGATGACGTCAGCAACATCACTCCTTTACTTCCGATGACTTCCTTGGCACCCTTTTCAGGTCGGGCAAACAACGGAGCTCAGGCCTTCTTTTTTTTAAAAAAATAAAAACTTCCGGCTCCGTCAGGACCTGAACCCCGGACCCTCTCATCCGTAATCGAACGACTAGCGGCTACACCACGGTGGCTGCGTCTGTCATGTGGTACAGCATAATGAGAATCGGAGATTAGCGTGGTACTTGGGAAATGGCTTAAACCGAGACACCCACGCAGACGATTATTGTCAACACAGTACACTCAATGTCGAAGCCTGTAGCCTACATTAGCAGATAATAATTGTGTCTCACAATGAGCCAGCGAATGGGTCTATAAAAATCTATTCACCGTATGTAAATGTGTTATTTAATTTCTTGTGGTATGTCAGTGAGAAGTTCCTGTTTTTCGTTTATTTATAGTTCGTTCATCGTATATTGCATGTTTGCTGGTCTCATTTGTTTATATAACACTAATTCCTTTATTCGCCTGCTCCCGAAACTATCTCTAGTTTGCTTATATATTTATACAGTCGATGTTTGTGGCTTAAGCGTTGCGAACTCGCTTTGTAATGCCGGGGAGCCGGGTTAGATCCTAGCTGTGGACGATTTGTCAGCAGACCGTCTGGTGGTACCGAGAGCTGACCGTTCACACAGCAAAGGCAAACTACTAAACATAAAATTTACCTAGAAAAACCACAACAGATTTTAAAATGCTGGGGTTGGTTCTGCAGTGTCCTGTAACAACGTACTGCTAACTTTTCTAAATATAGTTCTACGATATAAGTTCGCTTGTTCGTATAAGTTAATAGGTAAATTATGAAGAACATCGTCCAGTGCACATGAAATCACACAGAAAGGCTGCAGTCTCTCATCAAATATCAGTTTACACAATCTTCGTGTAGGTTCTGGAGTCCCACGCCACCTAACAAGCATGCCGCAAAAGGCGACTAATAATGGATGTTTCCATTGGTCAGAGTGCATTTACCTAAGACATGAGAAACCTACATCATTATCATAATCAATGTCCACCTCTGCCGTTAAGCGTTGTGGGGAGGAACAGTTTGCGATCCATTGCTTAATAGACAACCATCTCTATTTTCATTCCGCGTCGAGGTAGAAGCTCTTTAATGTCATCAGTCCATATTCTCCTACGACGGCCTCTTGCTTTCACTTCTGATCTTTTTATTTATAGCGCCTGCGTTGGTTAACTTCTGGTTGTAATCTTACTAAATAAGCCATTTGATCTTCTGTTTCTCAGTGTATTTGCCTCATGGTGTTGTTCCTACAGTCTGTCTGATAATTTAATTTCTAACTTTGTTTTGAATGGTTAAGTTCACGGATTTTCTTGGGCATCTTATTTCACAGGTGTTAATTTTACATAGGTTAGTCTTTGATAATGTCTAAGTCTGGCACTGGTAGCAAATGTGATATAAATATCCTGTTTATAATCTGCTTCTTGGCGCTCATACTTATGTTTGGGGTTTCTTAAAAACAATGTCAATTGGTATATAAGTGCACTGGTTCGTTGGCATCTTAATTCTTTTTCCCGATCTAATTTCCTGTCCTCCGAGAATATATTTCCTAGATATTTAAATTCCTTAACTTGACTCAGACAAGTACCATTCAACCGATATGTAGCGTACAGTTTCCACAAAATAAGCCAGATTTTCAAAGCGGATGTGCATAAACAATTTAAATTCCAGAGCAAAACTAAAGTTCAGAAGTGGATGACAACAAAAACTTTCCGTCGGTATTTACAGCCGTTAACGCTCGGCAGTAGAAGAATTTTTACAGCTGGTTAAAGCTAGGAAGAAGAAGACTTTTTACAGCCGTTAATGCTAGGAAGGAGAAGAATTTTTACAGCCGTTAATGCAAGGAAGGAGAAGAATTTTTACAGCCGTTAATGCTAGGAAGGAGAAGAATTTTTACAGCCGTTAACGCTAGGAAGGAGAAGACTTTTTACAGCCGTTAATGCTAGGAAGAAGAAGAATTGTTACAGCCGCTTAATGCTAGGAAGGAGAAGAATGTTTACAAATCTCTGGGCAGTATATGAGCTCTGTAGTACATGCAAAAAATAAATCGGAATGTGTATGACAGATTCACACTGATAAATGTATGTGTATGCGTAGGTTTCTGCTAATTTGACATTCAGCCTCACTGTCTCCTGTTTGGTTAGAAAGCTTAGGGAGAGGCGACAGTTACTGAACCATCAGGATTTGAACTATTCGCTTGCTGCTGAAAATGGGAACTGAGCGTTTATGGGAGTGTCCCAAATGCTAATGTCGATTCCTAATTCAACAGTCAACGTTATAAACCTGCATACCTTCCTAAACGTAATATTGCTCTGTGTCCAGCGATTGTATATCTTCAGTAATTACCTCCCGATCCTTTCATGTACTTTCCTATCCTGACAATAGCTGGCTTTTGTCTCTCCATTTGTGTCGCCGATCCCTGGCTCTTGATCTTCAACTTCACGCCTCTGTTCAGTTTTCGGTAGATAATTATATCATTTGATGTGACCAAAGGACGTCGACAGTCTTTTTTACATCTCGGTTATCAGCGATCAGGTTAACTGATTTTGTACAGGGATTCAGTATTCAGTATACAGAAAGGCATGTGTCATGCATGAAACATAGTCTATGTTTTTAGTCTTTTTTCACGTGGACTTATGGTAATTTTCCCTGGCCTCTTGGAATTTAGACCGGACGGACTCCTGTGTGTATTGTTGTGCACGTAAAAGTCCTATTTGAGTTGGAAATGGAACAACCGAAAAGAGTATCCTAACGGCGCTAGTATGCAATTTAAAAGCACTGTCAGAAATTAGTATCTAATAAACCGGGTCAGGCGTTCTTCAGCCAGCGAACAGAGCACTTGTGACACTGGACTCTCAGTTTCAAATTCCTGGTACCGACTGATACCAACCGC
>CAJHNH020004787.1:0-7500 GCA_905116865.2 Candidula unifasciata
AGGCACAACGTTCCCAAGGTTGCAAAGATTGGCAAAGTCCTTCCGGCAGACCTTTAAAGGCTTCAACTTTTTGGCGTATAGCTCGTTTAGACAAGGGCTGAACCGGCTCTGGAGAATAAGAAAATAACACCAAGATCAATTCTTATTTTTGTAAACTTCAGGCATAGGTAATAGAAAAGCTTCTTTATAGTTCCCCCATCCTAAACTAATGCTGCTACTACTGCTGCTATAACTGCTGCTGCTACTACCCCTACTGATGCTGCTACTACTACTACTACTACTACTACTACTACTACTACTACTACTACTACTACTACTACTACTACTACTACTCCTCCTCCTGCTGCTCCTCCTCCTACTACTACTACTACTACTACTACTACTACTACTACTACTACTACTACCACTACTACTACTACTACTACTACAAGTTGGCCGTATACCATGTCAGTCGTATATTAGGTTTGTCGTATCCCAAGTCGGTCGTATATCAAAATGGTCGTATACCAAGTCAGTCGTATACAGGGTCGGTCGTATACCAGTCAGTCTTATACAAAGTCAGTCGTATACAAAGTTGGTCGCATATTAAGGCAGTCGTATGTTGAAATGTTCGTATACCAAGTCGTGGCACTAAGGAGACGCCTTCTAGAGGTCACAATAAAGTTTCAGGGGAAGGGGAAGGAGGGTATACTAAGTCAGTCGTTTACCAAGTCAGTCGTATACCAAAATCGTCGTATACCAAGACAGTCGTATACCAAGTCAGTCGTATGCTAAAATGTTCGTATACCAAGTCAGTCGTATATTTCCAGTCTACTAAAATGGTCGTTTACCGAGTTGGTCGTATACTAAGTCGGTCGTATACCAAGTCAATCGAATACCAAGTTGGTCGTATATTAAGTCAATCGTATGTCAAAATGGACGTATACCAAGTTAGCCGTATACCTTGTCAGTCGTATATTAGGTTTGTCGTATACCAAGTCGATCGTGAACCAAGTAAGTGGTTAACTAAAATAGTCGTATACCAATTTAGTCGCATACCAAGTCAGCCGTATACCAAGTCGGTCGTATACCAAGTAAGTCGTATACCAAAATGGTCGTACACCAAGTTGGTCGTATACCAAGTCAGTTGTATACAAAGTTATTCTTATATTAAGTCAGTCGTATGTCAAAATTGTCGTATACCAAGTCAGTCGTAAACCAAATCTGTATACCAAGTCAGCCGTATACTAAATCAGTCGTATACCAAGTCGGTCGTATACCAAGTCTGTCGTATACAAAGTCAGTGGTATACTAAGTCAGACGTATGCCAAGTTATTCTTATATAAAGTCAGTCGTATGTCAAAATAGTCGTATACCAAGTCGGTCGTAATCCAAATCTGTCGTATAACAAGTCGGTCGTATACCAAGTCGGTGGTAAACCAAGTTAGTTAAATAGCAGTCTACCAAGTCGGTCGTATACCAAGTCAGTCGTATACCAAGTCGGTCGTATACCAAGTCAGTCGTATACCAAGTCGGTCGTACACCAAGTAAGTCGTATAAAAATATATTTGCATGCCAAGTCGGTCGTATACCAAGTCGGTCGTATACCAAGTCGGTCGTATACCAAGTCAGTCGTATACCAAGTCGGTCGTATACCAAGTCGGTCGTATACCAAGTCGGTCGTAAACCAAGTTAGTTAAATAGCAGTCTACCAAGTCGGTCGTATACCAAGTCGGTCGTATACCAAGTCGGCCAAGTCGGTCGTATACCAAGTCGGTCGTATACCAAGTAAGTCGTAAAAAATATATTTGCATGCCAAGTCGGTCGTATACCAAGTCGGTCGTATACCAAGTCGGTCGTATACCAAGTCAGTCGTATACCAAGTAAGTCGTATACCAAGTCGGTCGTATACCAAGTCGGTTGTATACCAAGTCGGTTGTATACCAAGTCGGTCGTATATCATGTCAGTCGTATACCAAGTCAGTCGTATACCAAGTTAGTTCAATAGCAATCTACCAAATCGGTCGTATACCAAGTCGGTCGTATGGCAGTCGTGTACGAAGTCAGTCGTATACCAAGTCGGTCGTATACCAAGTCGGTCGTATACCAAGTCGGTCGTATATCATATCAGTCGTATACCAAGTCAGTCGTATATCATATCAGTCGTATACCAAGTCGGTCGTATACCAAGTCAGTCGTATACCAAGTCGGTCGTATACCAAGTCAGTCGTATACCAAGTCGGTCGTATACCAAGTCGGTCGTATACCAAGTCGGTCGTATACCAAGTTGGTCGTATACCAAGTAAGTCGTATACCAAGTCGATCGTATACCAAGTCGGTCGTATATCAAGTCGGTCGTACACCAAGTCAGTCGTATACCAAGTCAGTCGTATACCAAGTCGGTCGTATACCAAGTCGGTCGTATACCAAGTCAGTCGTATACCAAGTCGGTCGTATACCAAGTCAGTCGTATACCAAGTCAGTCGTATACCAAGTTAGTTCAATAGCAATCTACCAAATCGGTCGTATACCAAGTCGGTCGTATGGCAGTCGTGTACGAAGTCAGTCGTATACCAAGTCGGTCGTATACCAAGTCGGTCGTATACCAAGTCGGTCGTATATCATATCAGTCGTATACCAAGTCAGTCGTATACCAAGTTAGTTCAATAGCAGTCTACCAAGTCGGTCGTATACCAAGTCAGTCGTATACCAAGTCGGTCGTATACCAAGTCGGTCGTATACCAAGTCGGTCGTATACCAAGTCGGTCGTATACCAAGTCGGTCGTATACCAAGTCGGTCGTATACCAAGTCGGTCGTATACCAAGTCGGTCGTATACCAAGTAAGTCGTATACCAAGTCGGTCGTATACCAAGTCGGTCGTATATCAAGTCGGTCGTATACCAAGTCAGTCGTATACCAAGTCAGTCGTATACCAAGTCAGTCGTATACCAAGTCGGTCGTATACCAAGTCAGTCGTATACCAAGTCGGTCGTATACCAAGTCAGTCGTATACCAAGTTAGTTGAAAAGCAGTCTACCAAATCGGTCGTATACCAAGTAGGTCGTATACCAAGTAGGTCGTATACCAAGTCAGTCGTATACCAAGTCGGTCGTATACCAAGTCGGTCGTATACCAAGTTGTATACTAAGTCGGTCGTATACCAAGTCGTATACCAAGTCGGTCGTATATCAAGTCGGTCGTACACCAAGTCAGTCGTATACCAAGTCAGTCGTATACCAAGTCGGTCGTATACCAAGTCGTTCGTATACCAAGTAAGTCGTATATCAAGTCGGTCGTACATCAAGTCAGTCGTATACAAAGTCAGTCGTATACCAAGTCGGTCGTATACCAAGTCGGTCGTATACCAAGTTAGTTGAATAGCAGTCCACCAAATCGGTCGAATACCAAGTCGGTCGTATACCAAGTCGGTCGTATACCAAGTCGGTCGTATACCAAGTCAGTCGTATATCAAGTCGGTCGTATACCAAGTCAGTCGTATACCAAGTCGGTCGTATACCAAGTAAGTCGTATAAAAATGGTCGTATGCCAAGTCGGTCGTATACCAAGTCAGTCGTATACCAAGTCGGTCGTATACCAAGTCAGTCGTATACCAAGTCCTTCGTATAACAAGTCGTATACCAAGTCGTGTACCAAGTCGGTCGTATACCAAGTAAGTCGTATACCAAAATGGTCGTATACCAAGTCGGTTGTATACCAAGTCAGTCGTATACCAAGTCGGTCGTATACCAAGTCGTATACCAAGTCGTGTACCAAGTCGGTCGTATACCAAGTAAGTCGTATACCAAAATGGTCGTATACCAAGTCGGTTGTATACCAAGTTAGTCGTATACCAAGTCGGTCGTATACCAAGTAAGTCGTATACCAAGTCTGTATACCAAGTCGGCTGCTAAGGAAGTAGACTGAGCGCGTTTGGAATGGCCCATGAGCAGTGATGCCAATTCTTGACTCAACACAACTCAGTGGCAGATGTTAAAACTGAAATAACCCTGGGATTGAAAATACAAAACTGTTCTAAGACTGAGATTTTGAGTTCTATATTTTGTGCGTGTTATACTGTTTTCCGTTCTTTGTGTTTATTTTCTTTCTATCTCTCTCTCCTTCTCTTTCACATCTTTCTCTCACACACTCTCTCCCGCACTCACACACACGGTCTCTCTTTCATACGTCGTTCACACTCTCCCTCTCTCACATAAATCTCTCACATAGTTTCTCTCAATACATTATCTCATACACACTCTCTCTTTCTCTCTCTCTCTTTCACACACACACACACACACACACACACACACACACACACACACACACTCACTCACATTCTCTCTACCACATTCTCTCCCCCACAAACACTGTCACAGACACAGTCTTTTTTCTCTCTCTCTCTCCCACTCACGTTCTCCCAAACTCTATCTCTCACTCTCTCTCACACACACTCTCACAAACACTCTCTCATAAAACTCTTCCAGATTCTCTCTCTCTCACACACACTCTCTCTCTCTCACACTCTCTGTCACTCACACACACTCTCTCTCACACAGGCTCTGTCACTCTACACACACACTCTCTCTCTCTCTCATATACACACACTCTCTCTCTCTCTCTCTCTCAAACACACACACACATTAACACAAACTTACCGGAATGTTACTGTATGTAAGGCAGACGACGTGAGCAAAATCAACGAAGAAGAAGATGCAATTCCACACCAGGACGTCGAGCATGCAGACAAACAGTCCCGCCCACAGGATGAACAGGAGATAGGCAACAAGGAGGAGGCATCTGAGAAACAGCAGGTGGTGGCGGAAGCTGCCCGGAGTGAGGAGGGAGACAGCAGCGCATAGGTTGGCTAGCTGGGTGGTGAGAGAATAGAATGTTTAATATATTCTCGAACTTTATCATTGTGTTCACGATGTTAATAACATTAGTAAGATGAAAAGCAACATTAATAATAATAACAACAATATCAACAACAACAACTGTCATTATTATTATCATCATCTTTTTTTTTCAACCGTTGCCACCAACGTTAAAATCATCATCATCATCAATAAATGGATTTTAGTTTTACATATTGTCGTTATCAACCTCATAATATTAATAATATTATTATTAATTGATATCACATGGCCCTAATCCAAATCCCCTACCCACAGCCTGAGCTAAGGTCACGAGAGAGAATATTTTCTAAGAAAGCAGTACAACGTGACACCCCTCTGACATAGATCCGACTGAGTGAGGGTGTAGATGATCCGGGAACGTGAACATGTCCATATCTAATATACAATAATAAAAAATAAAAAAGACCAAAAACAAAAATACATGGTTGATGTCGGGTCTCAAATTATTCCCCTTCAATATTTTGCGGACTGAACGCCTCAGCCTCGCACCCCCCTCCCCCACATTGAATCTGGCTAGGTGAGGCTCAGTTTCCACACACATTTCCTCCCCCCCCCCCCCTCTTTACTCGTTCCTCCCCCCTTAGCAGGTAGAGCATTCTCTTTTATCAGGACCACATCATTCACTCCCTCCAACCACTCACAGCGACTCAAGAGCTACACGAATACGTAAATATGCCTTACCTGAAACAATGTATGCTGGGCATCTTGCCAGACATGGCAACTAGCATGGTCTGGATCCAGACTCGAGGCAGACGTAAGAGGCGGAAGGACGCCTCTAGCACTATTCCCATGGCTGCCTTGAACGCCGACTTGAAGCTGGCTGACCGTTTGGTTTAAGAAGAAGCTGATATTGGTGAGGGCGTCGAGTATCAAGTGTTTATCCGCCATGTGATTCTGGATACTGCTATGATATCGAGGTTTTGACTTTTGACTTTATCGAAAGTTTAGTTCACATTTAAGACACTCCCTAGATCAAATTATATTGTCCACATTTTAGGGAGATAAACAATCAAGCCTTGGGCTTAAATCAAATCTTTCCGACCGAACAAAGGAGATTTTAAGAAATGATAAATAATGAAAGCATAAACAAGATAGTAAACAAATTTGTTGCCTGGCATATTTTACTGTACCATATTAGATGCATACTACACCCTTCACATCATAGTTATAATAAAGCAGAAAAACACAAATCACCTTATCCAAAATACACATATTTGAGTCTTTAATTACAGTTTAATTTCACTGCAGAAGTTCAAGATTAACCACACGATCTTTTTGTTTACACAGTTCGGGATTTACTATTCCTAATTACCACAGCTTCAGCAAATTTCGTAAATTGTGAGTTAACTCGTGTCGATTGTTTTAGCTGTTTGCACACGTTCCTGAACCTATTTTCTTCAAAGAGCATAACAATACTGGCCGAATGTTTAGAACGGTGGGCTATCAAGCAGGAGACCCGGGTTCGAATCCTCGGTAAGGCTGGGGATTTTTTCTGTCGGGGGCAAAATAAAACCTCAGCTGCACATTCGTGGTGACAGCACTAGCCATGCGGCCGTAAATCCTCGGGCTCCAATACCCTCCTGCTTACACCACATAAGTGGTAATAACGGTAGTAGCAGTTGGCAGTTTTTCGCATAACAATCATGGATTCAATCCTAGTTAAATGTTTATACACGGAAGATGCAGCTTTTGGGATATGAATCGCCGTGTTGGTTCTAAGGCCGTATTTTCATGAATGTTGAAAGTTGAATTAGGAATCGACGTCACAGCACTCGGGACACTTCCATGAGTGCTCAGTCGTGAAGAGTTCCAATTTAGATGGTACCAGTAACCGTCTGATTGTATATCCGTCCCATCCTTTCCCTGGGTGTTGAACATTGGCCAGATAACTTCGCAGCGCCATTCTCCTCAGACCGTAATGATCTATCTGCTCCTCCGCACAGTTCACTCGCTCCCAAAGTTCATTTTCAATGAGAACAGAATAAACATAGTGCCTCTTAACAAGCACATCGTTATTAAAAAAAAAAAAAGAATTCGGTGTGTTTCTTTCGAAGTCGCAGTTCATCTGCCTAAAAGGCGAGGAACTAACAGTATGCACACAAATAAAATTGATATGTAAAACGGATGCACACGCAAAACTCAAGTTCTGGAGCAAGCCAAAAGTCCAGATGTTGACGTAAAACTGAGAACTTTCTGCCCGAGTGTACATCCGGTGGAAATTTACAAGAACATAAGTTTAGAAGAACGTTCTGTGACCAGGACAGATGCAATCAAGACGACCAAGGATAAGATGAAAAGATAACACCAGATAAACTCTACAAAAGACGTATGTATCTCCCTCGAAACTCGTAGCGGTAATAGAAAAAATTAAGAAAGAAGAGGGCTCAGTGAATCCCCTCCCCCGATCAACAATTCAGGGTACTACATAACAGCCAGATGCCCCGAATAGCTAAACATATCAAGACCGTACCCAGCGTGTAGAACGTGGTCTTCTTCATGTTCACTGACTGAAAACTCCGACGAAAAATTATGGTCGTTCGTCTACTTATGGATTATAAGTCTTGTTCCAGAACTTGAAATTTGCATGCACATCCGATTCACAGA
>CAJHNH020004787.1:15000-25000 GCA_905116865.2 Candidula unifasciata
ACCCAGCCTCTAGGAAATGGAAAGAAGTAGATAGATAGAAGAACACACTAGAGAACATAAAAATCGAAAGCTATAGTTACCGAGCCGGGAATTTAACCTGAGACAGAGCATTAAAGTCCCCTGTGTTCGTAAATTGTTGCTGTAATTGTTATTCGACATAGCTTCGTTAATATAAATTTCTGTAACCTATGGTGCCATTTAAATGGTTTGAAATGAATTATATCCGTATTCCATAGTCGTGGATTTCAAGTTGTACGATAGACATGGCCAATAAGACACCTTTTTTGAGGGGTGCCTGGTTGACCATGTTCTTAGTGCACTTGTATTCATGGCGATGCGCAGACGCCGCCTGGAGGTGACGGGTTCAATTCCCGGCACGGTAACTAAAGCTTTCGATTTTTATTTTGTCTAGTGTGTTCTTCTATCTATCAACTTCTTTCTATGAGTGCCTATTAATACACTTTCTGTTGCTTGATTAATTCATAATATTTAACGGCCTCAAAGGTTCCCCCTCTGTTTATTTATAGGAATGGGGTAAATGGAGGAACGTCACTGTAGCTACAAAGTTACGTGCGGAAGGCGACACAGGCAGACAATTCTTATCAGCTGTCCGTACTGGAGGCAGAGCACTTATGGTTTATAACCGCGTGCAATGACGCTGGTTCACATCTCCCGACTTTACCTTTTACCTTTACCTTTCCCCCTGTGAGTCGGTCAGTGATGACGAGACATCACGCCTCATTGCTTTAGAGGTGTAGCCAGTCTTACCGAAGCCTTACACTACAGACATTATATTACTTTTGTTCAACTGAATGAAAGCCTCACCTTGTCTAGCCCGATCGAACCAGAGCTACAACAGAAAAAAAAAAAAAAAACTGATTCCTTTCCAGGTCAAACTTCAAACTGCTGCATTAACTTAGACACAACACCATTCACGACTGATATAATGCACCTTGATAAATTATATAGTTATATTGCTCCGAACATATATGTATGTATGCATTGTACATATAGTATATATAGTACCCATGTGTGTGTGTGTATATATATATATATAGTGCAGTAAATGTAACTTTTCAAAGCATATTAGGATTTTAAAAAAAGTGAGGGACACTTTACACGCCTTCCTGCGTGTTGGGCGTATAGGGCTAGACCTATATTATATAGACCAATCGGCACTTGGTGGTCGATGTGGTCAGCATTACGCCGACGGCCTTTACTTCCGAGGACTGCACCTAGCACCACAAGGCTGGATCGATCTGAGTGTGAAGGTCATTTCAAAAACAAATAAAAAGGCAGGCTCCGTCAGGACGCGAATCTACGTCCTTCCGATTCGCACATACACACACACACACACACACACACACACACACACACACACACACGTGCGTGTGTGTGAATGTATATAAATGTCAGTTAGTATACGTGAGAGAGAGAGAGAGAGAGAGAGAGAGAGAGAGAGAGAGAGAGAGAGAGAGAGAGAGAGAGAGAGTATGTGTGTGTGTGTGTGTGTGTGTATACTGACATTTCATTCGTTTGGAATTCGTATTAACCCAATCTGACTTTTCGAAATAGGATGAACAATAGTATATCAAATCAACGTTTGTCAATTAGTGTTAGAGAAAGAAGGCCTGTAAGTGTTAAACAGAGCCACAATGCTGTAAACAAAATGCATAGGTGTCAGAGCCTCAGAGCCAGGCACCTTAAGCCCCCTCACACACATTTAGGGGTATGGCGATGGTGGGGGGGGGGGGAGGGGCCTCAGACCTACCCCCTACCTCCCGTGTATGTCTATATATGTCATATTATTTCAAATATACCAGTACATTTATATTTCATTCAGTACAAAACAATAAAAACTGTAGTAGCTGTAGTAGTAGTAGTAGTAGTAGTAGTAGTAGTAGTAGTAGTAGTAGTAGTAGTAGTAGTAGTAGTAGTAGTAGTAGTAGTAGTAGTAGTAGTAGTAGTAGCAGTAGCACCAGCAGCTGCAGCAGTAGTAGTAGTAGTAGTAGTAGTAGTAGTAGTAGTAGTAGTAGTAGTAGTAGTAGTAGTAGTAGTAGTAGTAGTAGTAGTAGAAGTAGTAGTAGTAGTAGTAGTAGTATAGTAGTAGTAGTAGTAGTAGTAGTAGTAGAGTAGTAGTCGCGGTGGTGGTAGTAGTGTGCACTTAAACAAGATTTAAACTCCTTGAGTCCCCAGCATGAGAGGCAATGAATCAATAGACTGCATACAAATAAGCAAGATCTGAAAGTTAGACGTGCACGCACAACTCAAGTCTTGGATCAAGCCCAGAAGTGGACGAAAAACCAGAACTTTGCGCTGGAGTTTACAACCACTCACAAGTTATTCAACGCAATGTCAGTAGCGTTATAATTTATCAGGTACATTTGATCAGTTTTGACTGATGTTGTGCTCAAATTAATACAGCAATGAAGAAGAACTAAATTGTGATGGTAATGAAGGGGGAGGAAACGAAGTGGGGGAGGAGACAAGGAGGAGGAAGAAGAAGAAGAAGAAGAAGAAGAAGAAGAAGAAGAAGAAGAAGAAGAAGAAGAAGAAGAAGAAGAAGAAGAAGAAGAAGAAGAAGAAGAAGAAGAAGAAGAAGAAGAAGAAGAAGAAGAAGAAGAAGAAGAAGAAGAAATAAAATGTAGAAGTAAAACGGGAAGGCAAGAAACACGATGAAGATAAGGACGACATAAAAATGGTCATGGCAGCAAAAGAATGAAGAAGAAAGGCTAATATTACAGAAAAAGTAGAGGTTCACAACATAAGAAATAAGAATGTAGAAAGAAGACGCAGATCTTTGGTCACCATCAAGCAGCTGAATACATCGGAGATAGTAAAATGAATAATGCTATGTAGTAACAATGACAACAGCAACAACAACAACAACAACCAGCGAGCTACAGTCAGGCTGTATTTAGGATGCACAACATCTTGGTGCAATTTTGTTAATGCCCTCTCTCCCTAAGCTCAACTTAAGCGTCGCTTTTTGTTTACACACTACAAATGGTAAGTTGTGAAATTATTTACTTCAACTGTTCAAGTGTACTGAAGTTTCAAAAAATAACTGAAAAAAAAACAGATAAAACAAGTATTCAAGTTTCAAACTTATAACTGATTCTGAAGACCAAAGAAAAAACTATATATATATATATATATATATGGAAGTAGTGAGACGTGCATGTAACGTTGGGTGCTTTATTTATATCCTACCCCAAACAGGGGAAGTCCACAGGTCACGGGACATTCTAATATTTCCGAGAGTGCTAGATAGGCTGCATGCTGTCGTTGGACCTAGGCTGCATGCTGTCGTGGGACCTAGGCTGCATGCATTCGTGGGACCTAGACTGCACTCTCTCGTGGGACGTAGGTGGGCTGGGATAAGAACCAGATGTTTTAGGGTGGTTAAAAGCATCAGAAAGCCGGGAAACCCAGTCTTGCCACCCTATGAAATATTGGACTGTCCTGTGAGGTCATATGGGGGAGGATATTAATAAAGGACCAAGGATTGTAATCGCTAACTGCACTGACTACTGCAAAATAATATTTTATTTAAAAACTGTATATTATTTTTAATAGTTATTGTAAATAAGCCGCTCAGTTCACATTTTGCCAGTCACGTAAAGCTTGTCAACAGTGTTACCATAGCGGGGTGGGGGGGGGGGCGCCGCTGGCTTCATGATTAGGTCACTCATGCAGAAAATGAAACGCGTGAGCGCTACCAGTTGCTAATACTACTAGACGCGCATACTCTCAACAACAAGGCGACGAGAATAAAAACCTCACCTGATACCCCCTCTTCGGTAATTTTTCAAAATTGCTTTGGCACTCAGTCGATCCAGCCTCAGATGGGTATCAGACAAGTCCAGGAAAGTAAAGGAGACCGGCCCGATGTTGACCAAATCACCTACCGAGTATCGATCAGCTTATAAAATACATGTCTAGCCCTTTATGCGCCTTAAGGCCGGGAAAAAGTCCTTTGAGCGAACCCAAAGTTTCAGATAACCTTTCCAGTGTAATTGCTACCTGCTTGCCAACTTTTGATTTTGTCTAAACCGTCTACAAGTGTGAATTAATCATGCCTCACCTTTAGTGTATGTTAAACACACAGAAAAGATTCACTAGAGGTTTACAGCCCATATAATTTAGTTATATATATTTAAAACACCTTCAAATTAAGCAGTTTTTTTTTTCAATTCTAGCTATCTATTGCCGCCTTAAAAAATTGGCCGTCCTGTGCGGTTGTACTTGTTGCACATACCTAAAAATAAGGCAGTTTTTAGCGCAAATGGCTGAGAAAACATCACATTGACTTTCTGCTGCTTCTTGGGCTCAAACACCGGTCTCTATTGTAGCTGAGACCATCTGGTGGCTGTATAGACTCACAGCAGATTCCGAAATACTATCTTGTGCTGTTGGAAAAAAAAGGAACAAAAAGCATGTATGGATATAGCTAAAGAAGAGGATGAAGAGGAGGAGAAGCAGCAGCCGCATAGGCAGAAGAAGAAGAAGAAAAAGAAGAAGAAGAAAGAAGAAGAAGAAGAAGAAGAAGAAGAAGAAGAAGAAGAAAAGAAGAAGAAGAAGAAGAAGAAGAAGAAGAAGAAGAAGAAGAAGAAGAAGAAGAAGAAGAAGAAGAAGAAGAAGAAGAAAGAAGAAGAAGAAGAAGAAGAAGAAGAAGAAGAAGAAGAAAGAAGAAGAAGAAGAAGAAGAAGAAGAAGAAGAAGAAGAAGAAAAGAAGAAGAAGAAGAAGAAGAAGAAGAAGAAGAAGAAGAAGAAGAAGAAGAAGAAGAAGAAGAAGAAGAAGAAGAAGAAGAAGAAGAAGAAGAAGAAGAAGAAGAAGAAGAAGAAGAAAAGAAGAAGAAGAAAGAAGAAGAAGAAGAAGAAGAAGAAGAAGAAGAAGAAGAAGAAGAAGAAGAAGAAGAAGAAGAAGAAGAAGAAAAGAAGAAAGAAGAAAGAAGAAGAAGAAGAAGAAGAAGAAGAAGAAGAAGAAGAAGAAGAAGAAGAAGAAGAAGAAGAAGAAGAAAGAAGAAGAAGAAGAAGAAGAAGAAAAAGAAGAAAAAGAAGAAGAAGAAGAAGAGAAGAAGAAGAAGAAAGAAGAAGAAGAAGAAGAAGAAGAAAAGAAGAAGAAGAAGAAGAAGAAGAAGAAGAAGAAGAAGAAGAAGAAGAAGAAGAAGAAGAAGAAGAAGAAGAAGAAGAAGAAGAAGAAGAAGAAGAAGAAGAAGAAGAAGAAGAAGAAGAAGAAGAAGAAGAAGAAGAAGAAGAAGAAGAGAAGAAGAAGAAGAAGAAGAAAGAAGAAGAAGAAGAAGAAGAAGAAGAAGAAGAAGAAGAAGAAGAAGAAGAAGAAGAAGAAGAAGAAGAAGAAGAAGAAGAAGAAGAAGAAGAAGAAGAAGAAGAAGAAGAAGAAGAAGAAGAAGAAGAAGAAGAAGAAAATGTAATGTTTTGGCTGGGCAGACAAATATCTTAGCCTTGCTGGCAAATGGTTCAGGAAGGAAGCTTCGACTGCGGACAGAGAGTACTTCTTTTCTGCTCCATTAGCTTCTGCAGCAAAGCATGTTTTCCATTTGTATTGGTGTTACCTTTCCTTTGGAGACAATAAAGCTGACAGAGCAAGGGATCATTGCAGCAGATTGTCTTTACAATACTGCACATGCTTTCTGTTGTGAAAAAAGGGAACTTCATTCCTGGCCTTAACTAAGACAACTATAGGCTGTGATTTCCCTGGTTCCAAACGGCGCATTAAATACGGAGAGGAGGTTTTCACGATATAATCTCTGCAGAATCACTAAAACCACCTTAAACAAACAAAAAAGTCATCAGTCAGTGCACGGATTAATTGCTGGTCGATATCGCCATAGATGGCACGTTATCGTCGGTCGCTGTGAATTTACAATGTCTTTAATGTTGTTATTTCATCTTCTTCTGGAGCGTGTCCTTACTATTGTATCAGTTTGGTCTTTGTCCGTGAACAGATTTGGTGGTTGAAGATCTACCTACGAGTTTCAAAGCTGGTATGTATCAGTGACTTATGCTCTTCTTCTCCTGCTCCTTTTTCTTCCTCTTTACCCCCTCATCCACTTTCTCTTTCTTCTCCTTCTTCTTTTCTTCTGTTTTTTCTTTTTCTTCTTTTTTTCTTCTTGTTCTTTTTCTTCGTCTTTTTCTTCTTCGTCTTCTTCTTCTTTTTCTTCTTCTTCTTCCTTTTCTTCTTCTTCTTCTTCTTTTTCTTCTTCTTCTTTTTCTTCGTCTTTTTTTTTCTTCTTCTTCTTCTTCTTCTTCTTCTTTTTTTTTTTCTTTTTCAACACTTTCACTATCATCATCACTATCATCATCATGATCATCTTCTTCTTCTTCTTTGTTCGCCCTTAAAGTACGTGTTCCAATATATCTTCTGGTTTAGATGCCGTGGATGTATCTCCTCCTCCTCCAACGGATATCTAGGACCCGACGGGTATATAAGAATCACACATGTTGTAAATGCTATTAATCGTGCATTTTTATAATTTTGAAATTTACCACGGTCAAAATTGTTTTCTAATCAGTGAAATTGACCTCCTACACCATAAGACATTAACAAAAGTGTTGCAAACTTTTACGTGTTAATTCGAAAAAGAAATACAATATTCTCTTCTAATTCAGCAATGAAGACTAGTTCAGTATAGTTACCTCAGTCTTACCATTGACAAAGCCCTGTCTCTGACCAGATGGAGGCGACTGGCACTTGCAGACATCGATCAGGGGAGAACTGTGGCTGGTAAACGAAGACTGAACTTCAGCTTGTGCAGATTGCAGAAGTTCCTAGAGACATGGACAGCAGAACAATGTGGCTGATTTCCTTGTACACAAACTCATGTATGTTGACTGTGTACCTTCTTTGTAATGACAAATGGGGCATGAGTGGATACCAAGGCATCAGCACGTTGACCTTGCAGGGACTCACGTGGATATACTGCCCGTGACATACAGGAATGTAAGGGAATGAAATAACATATATTTTGGCTACAAAAGCGATAAATACAGGAACACTCATAACTGGTCACATGGGACAAATGAAAAAACATATATTTTGGCTACAAAAGCGACAAATACAGAAACACTCATAACTGATCATATGAGACAAATGAAAGAACACATATTTTGGCTACAAAAGCGATAAATACAAAAACACTCATAACTAGTCATATGAGACAAATAAAAGAACATATATTGTGGCTACAAAAGCGATAAATACAGGAACACTCATAATTGGTCACATGAGACATTCTGAAGACCATTTATGAATGAATGCTGATAAAAGACGCGAGTGTGGATAACAACATCGTGTGAAGGATTATGTTAGCGTAAAAGATAGGAGTGGATCCGACAAGGCGGGACGTTTGAGAGGTCGAACGATGGGTATATAATCAGTGTGCTACGGAATAGTTTTTTACCACACCTCCAGATTGTTACATGCTAGTTTGACCACCCTGAGATTGTAAAATCCCAGTGGAAGAAGTAGACCATAAGAACAGATCCTGGATACTTCACTCAACCTCAAATAAGTTATAACTGGGACAGCCGTAAATCAAAGCAATGTTTCCCCGTTGTAAATTTCAAAGAAGACACAAACAATTGATTGCACAATTTACTGCCTGGCATATTTCGTTGTATCTCTTCAGGTGCATACTACAGTAGCAATTACATAAATGAAGCAAATAAGTGAATCCTTTATATCTGAAGTACACATTCAACAACGGTCAAATTCAACTGTTTGTTTCACGAGGGCGGCCGCAGTGACAGAATCATGTTTTTGTTTGTGTTTTTACAGAAGCCGCCGCGATTTGTTACCTGCGCCCTGAACTCTGTAAACAAAAAGATACGCTTCTGAAACTGGAGTTAGTACACTCTATATATATATATATATATATATATATATATATATATATATATATATATATATATATATATATATATATATATATATATGTGTGTGTGTGTGTGTGTGTGTGTATATGTAGTCGGCTTCTGTCGCTTAGGCGTTGCGAACGCGCTTCGTAATGCCGGGGTGCCAAGTTCGATCCCTGCTGCGGACGGTTTGTATTGCGATGGTTTCGACCGTGGTACCGAGAGCCGACCGTCCATAAAGCAATGACAAACTACTGTACGTAAATTTGCCTAGAAAAACCACAACAGCCAGAAACTGCTGGGGTTGGTTCTGCAACATCCTATTGAGGATACGCAACTAATTTAATATATATATATGTACTTACCTCCTGCAAATTTGCATTCGGCAGAATTAGCAACCCTCCATAAACTATTATCATAGACTATTAAAAGAAATGAAGCCTTATTACAGGTTTTTGAAAACAGATCTTACGACGAATCTCTGAACCCATCTAAAATGCAAACAGCGGTGAACGGAGAGTGAGGAGCAACAACAAAATTTCTAATCTGTTTAAATCACTATTGATCATTGGCATCATGAGAGTTAAGATACTAAAATGGCTGGGGCATATTGAGAGAATGTCAGATGCATTCGTAAAGAAGTAAAAATTTGTATACACGAGGGAGAAGAATGGTTGAGGACCACGAGGCAGACCAAGAAGACGATGGAGAGATAATGTCCAGACAGACCTGCAAACACTTGTTGTCACCAACTAGAAAGAGAAGGCCAACCAGAGAGATTAATGGAAAAAAAGGAGGGGGGGGGGTGATATCTGCAGCAATGAACCTGAAGGGCTCGGAATGCTGAAGAAGAAGAAGAAAAAGAAGAAGTTGGAATTTTGAACAAAGAATCAACATCATGGCACACGGATAGTAACCCATAAGTGCTTCGTTCTTCTTCTAACTCAAGTCTGAGTCGTTAGAAGCTCAGCATAGTGCACAGGCTCTGGAGCACCGGCGAGGATCCTGAAATACTTAGGGTAGATTTTAAACTGCAAATGTAGTCCGGGAAGCGCCGCTAGGCTTTTCTTTCCGATTTCCAACTGCCAAGAGATTTTTTACGTGCGCAACAATGCACATGGGCGTCCAATCTCATTATGTTTGTGTATTTATTTAATTTGTTGCTTTGCTGGTAAAAAAAATCGTAACGTTTAACTAGTATCCCCGAATGAAGAGCTTATGTTTATAAGTGTGACTAGGTTATTTGCGCCATATAAAATGGCTTATCATTGCACGCCACAAACAGCCCTGAAAAGGACTCTTGCAGTGTTAATGCGACCAAAGTAGATAAGACACACATACTGTCCCAAACGGTAAACAGTCGTCTACCGGCGAGCATATGGGCGACCCGGTCACCGATGTGGCGTTGATGCCTTCAACAAAGCGTACCTGAATCTTATACAACTTGTCGCTGATATCCTTGCCAATAATGTTTGTGATCACAGTGTTCAGGAATGGATTCGCGGCCAGAAAAGACTTGATTGTTGGATACATCCAACAGATGATCAGACATTCTTCAGCTGCAGTAATTGTCACCTGCAAAGGGCCAATATTAGATTTTTTTCACACAAATATTGATGACAATGTTATTAAATATACCTAGTGAATATCCTGCCATCGTTTTTTAAATGCAATTTTTCGTTATTTGAATGCTCTACTCTGGTGGCTCTTGCCAGAGGCCGCAATATAGCCTGGCCATAAATATGGTCTAATGGCTGAACGCGGTTTCTGGGACCTCTCCATGGCGATCACCATCCACATGGTGGCACATTGTGTCATCGGGTGTTTATCGCTTGTGTGATTTTCTGGTGGGGTAGAAAGTCAGTCAGTCAGTCAATGTTATTATATCTACATAAAGTCGTCCCCATGTGTGATGTAATTTTTCGTTATTTGAAGCGCCACCTTGACTTTTGCTGGTGGTTCTGAATAAAGCCGGGCCATACATGTGGCCTAAACGGCTGAAAGGGGTTTGTGTGATCTCTCCACGGGTGATTCTTATTCGCATGGTGGCACTTTGTGTCACCGAGTGTTTATCGCTTGTGTGATGTCCTGGTGGGGTACAACAAGAGAGAGAGAGAGAGAG
>CAJHNH020004787.1:30000-31504 GCA_905116865.2 Candidula unifasciata
CCATTTTAAATTGATTTTTATATGTACTCTGAAAAGACCTTTTACCATACATTCAGACATATTGGGCATATAGGGCTAGACCTACATTTTGTAGACTAATCAACACTCAGTGTATGATGTGTCCAGCACAACAGCAGCCGTCTATACCTCCCATAACGTTACCTAGTAGCAATTTAAAGCTGAGTCGACCATTTTTAAAAGTAGTTGAATTCCGCCAGGACCCGAACTCACGACCTTCAGATTCCCTGCTACTGCTGCCTGAAAAATACACCGGTACCTTTGTTTAAAAAAAAAAATAGTTTAACAAACCTTCCTCGCAAATTGATAGATACTCTTTTGGTTGCTACTTCATAACTAAATATGTGTTTTTCGATAGTATTAGGCGACCCCTGTGAAAGAAAGGATCGTTCTACCCTAAAAGGTCCTCGACCCACGAGTTGAGAACTGCTTCGCTGTGTGAATTCTCAAATGCTATAGAGAGCCAGTTTTAACATAAGGCTGTGAATCCAGGATAATTAAAAAAAAAAACAAGCCAATCAATTTCTTGAGGCGTCGGAGATGTGGTTTTGTATAAGAATTCTCAGAATTTCTTGGATAGTCAAAAGTGGCAATCCAGACGTTTCAACAGATGCGAGGGTTCGAAAACCAGTTTATCAAAAATATCAGCAAAAGACAGTCATATTAGAATAAGGAAACTGGAACATGTTGTGACCACTGGAAATGTATATGGAAAGAGAGGCAGAAGAAAACAGCGTGAGACTGTTCTTGACAGTCTTTTGTCATTATGTGGAGGAGTGCCAACACACAAACTGATACAAGATATGGAAGCTGATATATTGTGGATAGGCAAGATCGCACACTCCAGTTGGTAAAGCCACAAGATGATAATGATGATGGTGATAAAAATTGGATCGGATAGTTAATGTTCCGCTCATATTTTATAGACCAATCGCGGCCTTCGGTTGATGGTACAGGCAAGACTCAGAAGACCAATCAAACAATTCTTAATGTAGAATACAAGCCGTTTGCCTCGCGCTTCAAAAGTCGAGTCTTCGATTCACGCCCGCATCGTTCGGTTCACGAGTGCAATTTTTACTGAGACCTCTAGGGATTTTCGCCGAAGGTACCGTGTTCGTGCTTTGTGCGACGCCCTCGACAGGCGGTTAGCTGAGATAAATACCCGTCGGTCCTCTCGATTTTGACCTGTAACCTTCGACCTTTTTATTTGTTGCTTTTACTTCCGAAAGTATCAAGATAAACTTCAAAAGAAGGAACAGGTAGAGAACTCAGGCCCAGCTCCGCCCAGCTACACACTTTTGATTAACGAAGTCGGGCCAGGACACTGTGATTGGACGTTTATTCATGCGTGTTTACCGCCGAGACGCGTAAATTTAAGCGGCCGGTGTGTCAGGTCGGTGCGACGTTGTATTGTCTTTACCGTCTTACCGCATACTATACATTACAAGATGTGAGAGGTTTTAACGACCCCAAAACATTTACAACT
>CAJHNH020004788.1:0-15000 GCA_905116865.2 Candidula unifasciata
GTAAAAAATCGAACTTTCAAGTGTTCAATTATTGTTTAAAATAAAATTACAGTCGTATATGTTTTGACATTTTTTTTTATAATAAATCTTAACTTCGCCCTAAATTTTGGTCACGGGCCCATTGTGTTAAACACACGAAAACAACAGACACCGTAGACTATTTATTGCCGGGTTTTTCGTTAGGCATGTTACACTTGGGGGGCCGGGGAGGGGGGGGGGAAACTTGTCACATTGCCTGATTCCATCTTTTTACTGACAAAGTAAAAGCAATACTACTAATATCTTGGATTTTGCTGTGGTGCCTTACAACCCCCATGTTCCCACTTTTTTGCAAATTTGGGGACACTAAATTTAAGTTTTTTTTGCTTTAATCGTTTTTGACCTTTAAAATTAATTTTTTCAATATTTTTTTTGGAGTGATTTATAAAACAAACTAAAAAACGGATAAAATTTGACCTCTAAATCTATTTGGGGAAAATTGGAACACCCAAAAGATCCCAAAGTCATTTGGATCTTGAATTTCAACTCATCATCCAAGCTAAGTCCTAATCCCTGTGGATCTTTTAAGGCAGACTTCAATACCGTCAGGACATGATTCTATAGGTAATGTCATAATCAATGCGATAGTAATTTGGACTCTTTCCATTCGGATGTTTTTTTCTAGATGTTTTTCCACGCAATTTAGATTTTTAGGATTTTTGACTCCGTTTTGGATGTTTTTTTGTCAAAGAAAAGTGGCAACACTGACAACCACACACATGACAGTACACCAGTTTGTTAATAACATCATAAATCTAGCAATAAAGGCATGGTTAATACCTTTTTTTTAAACACAAAAACATGAAAGCGGCAGCGGTGTAGCATTTAAACTCTCGACAGATGATTCGAAGGTTTTGTGTTTAAATCTGAACAAAACCGGACTTTAACCAGCTTTAATTTAGTACCACATCAAATGCTGGGAAGTAAAGTTGCCCTGCGTTATGCTGACTAATCAATCAGCGAGCAGTCTGTAAGTGTAGTTCTGTGATTATAAATGTCCAATACGTCTATACACTGGAGACATATGGCCAAAGACATTCAGAAATAAAAGTTAAAGTACAATGGCTCAACTTCATTGCTGCGAGTTTTATCCCACATGGCTCGGTCTCTCTTCGCAGAAAAGTAAATCGCCTGTCGAGAGCGTTACACAGAACCCAAGCACCATATTTCCGGCGACTTTCAACACTTTCACTCATGAACGGAATGATACAAAGATAAAACGACCCCACAACGTGCGAGGCAAAGACGTACAGGCAAATCGTACATGGAGAACGCAGTTAGAGAGCAAAGGTAAGGAGGTGGGTATGACATGGGATGAGCTGCATGTGTAATAAATATTTTAAAAACTTACACGCACTGATAGGCACTCACAAAAGGAAACTGAAAGATAAAAGGACACTGGGAAACATCAAATTAAAAGACTATAGTTATTATGCAGGTAATCGAACCTGAGACCTCCAAACGACAACAGCACCTCGCTACAGAAGCAAATGTACTAAGACGCTTGACCAATTAGGCCCCCTCCAACAAAGGCGTCGTCATTGGCTATGTCTATAGTCCAGCACGAATCCACAGCTACGGAATACGGACAAAATTCGTCTCAAGCATTTTAAATGGCATCATAGATTACATAAATGTATATTAACAAAGCATAGGTCGAAAATAACAAAAACAATAACAAAAATAAACACACAGGATTGTAATGCTTAGTCTAGAATACTGCGAATGTTTAAGAAGGAGATTTGATTGGCCGGTTCCATGTGTTTAATGGATACTGCAATCTTATTTCAAACTTCAGAATCTAAAAGAAACGGTTTATTTCTGTACTTCCGTTGAGAAAAAAAATATTTTATTTATCACCGCGAGACAAAATGTCTATTAATTTCAATAATGAGACGTAGAAATAAATGGCTTAGATGTAATAGGAAACATGATGCTCAACCGATGGCCTGCTCATAAATAAATAGATTTGTTCTAAGATAACATGAGTCTGCTAGTTACAAGTTACAATTCTACAATCTGTTTCACATCGGAGGCGGGGGCGACGCCATAAAGATATTATAGGTGGGCGTCAACCCTCTTTTTAGGCTTTAGTGAACAATAATAATATTATTATTAATTATTACTACTGTTATTATTATTTCTAACTATTTGCAGAAAAGAAAATAAAGGTAACAATATATTTGAAATAATATGATTCGTATAAGCAAGTACTTGAAACAATAGAACGGCAATGCATGGTTTAAGATGTGGGGGGGGGGGGGGGTTATGGTTGGCACAGAAGGTATCTTAGCTCCCTATGTTTGCGGCGCCCCTGATGGAGTAGAGAAATGCAATGTCCATTTTAATTTTATATCTACCCCCGCAAAAATACACCATTATTTGACGCAGAAAAAACCGTATTTTCGATTTTTAAAAAAAATTTGAATTCTTATAAAAGTATGGAAACTTAATAGAGTGGGAGTTTTACCAGACAGGCATTGTCGGTTCTTTGCCAAACCGGAAGCCGTGAAAATGGTGGACGTGCAGACGTAAAAATTGAACATCAGGTATTTAATTTTGGAATCATGGCGTTGTTGGTTTTCGAACTGACCTAGTGAAATAATGGCACAGAAGTCAATACCCAGTGTGACTGAATAATTTCCTGACTTGTTAACTCTTTCTGCCATCCGAGGCAAGTGTTACTTTGACTCTTGTTATTTATGGGGCTGCGTGGTCTTGGTGCATGGTTCTGCATGGAGTGCTAGAGGTCTCGGGTTCAAGCGCCGTTGAGGGCTGGGATTTTTCATGTGGACTTCTAGTAATTTACCACTGGTCTCTGAGCAGTAAGACTGAACGCTCGTGTGTATTGTTGCAGACTGCAAAATATCCCTTGGCAGTTGGAAATCTAAGATAGTAGCCCAACAGCGCTGCCCGGGCAAAATTTAGAGTTCAAAAATCGAATCAAAATATTTCGGGATCCTCGCCGGTGCAATGGAGTTCGTGCACTGCTCTGAGATTCTTCGGACTAAGGATTGAGTTAGAAGAAGAACGGAGCACTTATGGGTTACACCCGTGTGCCATCGTGTTGATCCAATGAATAAACATAAACATCACAATCATCACCTTACAGTTTGAAAATAAGAGTGTCTCGCTGATAGCGTCACAACATCCGGTGTGAGAATGGAAGGGAAGGGAGTGACGGTAGCTTTCTGATGGCTCGAGATCAGCACAGTCCTGACACGTTGCATTACAAGAATGGATTTTCTGGCAACAAAACATTCGTATTGGACAAGGGAGACATTCTGAAGACCATAAATGAACTACTGTTGACAGAAGACATGAGATTAGAAGAAATGCCATGTGCAAGAATGTGTAAAAGAGGAGTTAGGGGTGGATCTGGCAAAGCAGGGACGTAGTTTAGAAAGAAAACTTTGTGTAAATAATCAATGTGCTACATCTACAGCTTAGGATATTTGTTTTTAGAAACGGAGCATCTATGGTAGTAGTGGTAGTACATTTTACCCCATCAGGACCTCACACAAGTTATAAACACCCGATGAAACAAAGTGCCACCATGTGGATGAGGATCACCCGTGGAGAAGGCCCAGAAACCGCGTTTAGCCATTAAACCATATTTATGGCCAGGCTATATTGCGGCCCCTGGCAAGAGCCAGGGTGGGGCTTCAAAATTACGAAAAATTGCATCCCACAAGGGTATAGCAAGAGCATAGTCTCTGTATTAACACCACATTCATCTACCATCATGCTCACAGTCAAACAACGATTTTCTTGTATCCGTTCTCGGATTTTCGCAATGAGTTCCTCATTACGAATAGAAATTGGGCGTCCAAGTCTAGTTGCAATAGTACTCATTCCCACACAACTTTTGTATCGTAAATACCAGCTGAAAATCTATGCACGAGATAAACAATTATCCTCATAAACTTGTTTGATGTCTGCTTATCGGGCGGAGACGAAAAATTGCCAGATCATAGACGAAGGTTGCCTTTTTGGATTCCATGCTGTGATTGGTAGATGACATTTTTGTCTTAGCATAATAAACTCAGTCTCATTCCCTAACTGTCGGACCTTGCAAATGAGTAGATCTACACTGTTAATTTCTTTACAACTTTAAGACAGAAAGTTCTTAAGGTGCTACAAACAAACTTCGACCAACCGTCACTCAATGTTGTATGTTGAAATAAGAATCGACATCACAGCACTCGGGACACTAAGTGTTCAGTTCCCATCTTCAGCAGCAGCAGAAGTGTTCCGATTATGATGGTACCAGTAACCGTCTGATTGTATATCCGTCTCATCCTTCCCCGAGTGTTGAGCGTCGGCTAGATCCAGTGGTAACTCCTTGCAGTGCCATTCTACTTAGACCGTCATGAGCTGTTTGCGCCTCCTCACTGTCTACTCGTTGCCAAAGGACTCTCAGAATATCTGACTTGTCATAGATCAATTCAGCACCGAGTGGTGCATAGCCAGCTAGTCTATCTGCCTAATCATATCCCACCACATCAGCATGACCTGGAACAAATATCCAAAGGATGCTGACTACCCGGGACCTCTGAAGTGATACTTGCCACTCTGCACGAAGCATGCCTGTTTTCACCTTTCTTTCTCAACATTCTCTGTGAGTCACTTACAATCAGAGCATCAGTCACTCATTCAACCGCCAGTTTTCTGTTATGCGTTATCGTCTAAAAACTTAACAAGAAACCTGCAACTAGTCACTCGGAAGCTTCAACAATGGTATCAAAGTGTATCGACTGGTTTAAAATGCAAGAGAAAGCAAATACAACACAGATCCCACAGATCCTACTTCTGCGTAAGATGCGGGAGCATCGCCGCGCAGAAAGTTCGAGCCTCGAAGACGCAGAAGGAGATGACAGATTATGTTTAAGTAACGTAGGTTTATAGTATTACAATATATTTATGTAAATTACTTCTCTTATATTGTAGTTTATATTGATCATTTTGTAAATTTAGTACAATCTGTATGCATTAGTTGAAAGGATTTTAGCTTAATTTCTGTCCTAAGTCTGCAATGAAATGTCCCAAGCCTACACTGAAATGTCCCAAGCCTGCAGTGAAATGTCACAAGTCTGCAGTGAACTCTCACAAGTCTGCAGTGAAATGTCACAAGTCTGCAGTGAAATGTCACAAGTCTGCAGTGAAATGTCACAAGTCTGCAGTGAAATGTCACAAGTCTGCAGTGAAATGTCACAAGTCTGCAGCGAAATGTCACAAGTCTGCAGTGAAATGTCACAAGCCTGCAGTGAAATGTCCCAAGCCTGCAATGAAATGTCCCAAGCCTGCAGGGAAATGTCCCGAGCCTGCAGTGAAATGTACCGAGCCTGCAGTGAAATGTCCCCAGTTTGCAGTGAAATGTCCCAAGCCTGCACTGAAATGTCCTCAGTCTGCAGTGAAATGTCCCAAGCCTGCACTGAAATGTCCTCAGCCTGCACTGAAATGTCCTCAGCCTGCAGTGAAATGTCCCAAGCCTGCAGTGAGAACACGTTACTGTACACATGTAAGAAGATATTTATGTTATCCGTCTATACGGTTATCCCTCACAGCACTGGCCCGGACGGTGACGGTTGATGGAAGCTTTACTGCATTTATTGTTGGCATCTTTCCGTCTGTTCCAAACCATAGTGTTACATGTTGTGCTATGGGGACCACTGGAAAGATCTGGGGAAAGAATGACAGGGGAAGACACCGCGAGAAGATTCTTGACAGGCTTGTGTCATGGCGTGGAGGGGTGTCGACACACGAACTGATGATAGACACATAGCTGCAGATGGCAGATTGTGGAGAGAGACATGATAGCGCACGCCAGTCGGCAAGGCACTTGATAATGATGATGATGATGATAGGGGAGGTTTGAGAATCACAACCCATGGTGCTGGCGAAGATGGCTAAGCCGACTTAACCGAGTTAAGAACGGTCTTCCTACAATTAGATTTGTTGCCATCACATATATTTACTATACTTTTTCTCACATGCTCATATTTTTCTGCAGTCACACCCCCCCCCCCCCCCCCCCCCCCCATTTATGTTCCCTTCCTGATTTCCTCCTTCCACTCAACAGGGTCCACAGCATTTTGTTTCCATGAATCTACCTCAATACTGCTATCATTCATGTCCTGCTTGCACACATCTTTAAATTATAACAATAGCCAGTATCGTCATCTTCTTCCCATCTGTAGTGCGCCATAGAGGATGTCCATAGGGAGTCTACCATTCTGCACTCTCCAGGTGTCACCCAGCCGCCTGAGCCTTCGGAGACTGAACATTGAAAAGACGGTTGTGAAACATGCTCTTTCCAACACCTCAGTGTTGGTGATTTTGTCTTGCCACTTAATGTCAAGTATTCTTCTTTGACAGCAAGGCTAAATGATTTCGTAAACTTTTTAATGAATTCGAAAACTATTGTTTTTTTCCTATATGAGTTCCCGAACGATCTTTCAACAATTCAAGAATGTTTGTATAAATTCGAGTCAGTATTTTTATTTGTAAGTTCCAGTAATGTTTTTTTTTTTTTTTTTATATTTATAAACCGGAAATGGAACTTTAGTATGCTGATAAACATGCAATTAAAAATGTCTGAATGGTTTACAATAATCATACAACGCACCCAGACTGGACTACAGCGTCCTTAGTAATCGTTTTGTGGTACCCAATATGACGGTCATATATTGCTACACAGCTGAACACAGTTTCCGGATTTGTAACTGTTTAATTCTAATCATTAGGATGTTAATCCTACAGAATGCACATTTGTAGAAGACAAACTAAAAAAAGTTTTTACAAAAAATTCTTTCATTCGTCGCGAAGGATCTTTTGAAGAGTTCCATCCCTTCTTTAATTAATTAATTTAATCATTTAAAATATTACCAAAGATCTAATCTGTGCACAGGATAGTCGAAGAAATGAACAAGACTCTACAGGAACTTGTTCTGAACAAACACGTCTGGATCCTGCACATACTTACATACTAATCTATTTAGAGCCGCACTGAGAGTGAGTTTCTTTTGTTCTTGAGGTGGTTTATTTGTATTGACCTGCCTCCTGGTCTCTGTTGTTCAGTGGTTTTCAAACTGTTTGGCGCACCCTATTGGGTTTTGGCAGGGGCGGGTGCCAGGAAGTTTAAAAATAAGGGGATGTGTGGTGGTGGGAAAGGGGGGGGGGGGGGGAATTGTCAAAAACTTTAATATTATATTGAATTTTTTTTCATTTTAATTGTAAATAAAGTCTTATCAGTCATGAAAAAAAAAAAAGAGCTGCCAGAGGAATCTTCGTTGTATCTCGTTTCTTTCATGTTATCTGACACTTTGATTTACAAGGATGTTTTTTCTCCGTGTTCTTTTTGGTAGTGATTGCGATTTTTCGTTTGAAATCAAATTTGTTTGAAGGAGGCCTGTGGAAAGGGGGGGGGGGGGGGGGGGAGATCTTGCCATATATTCAAGGGGGCGCTACCTGAAAATGTTGGAAACCACTGGTCTAGTTTGCGTTTGCGTGAGACTACTCGATCTTCTTTTCATGGCTGAATCGTTACTGTCGAGGTCTCTGGGGGTATCAGATCTACTAGGGCACATAATTTGATTAGTTAGTGAATCGTGTGTTTTACAGACGGTAGAGCTGAGTGAATAATAGCAGAAGGCATGATACTAGAAAGGGGCATCAGAGGTTGACCGACACGAAGATGGGCACAGGATATAAGTGACTCTTTGAGTATGAAAGTACATGAGGCAGAAGGGCTAGTGAGAGATCGAGCTTCTTTCACGCAGACCGTGATAAAAGCAACGTTCTGCAAAGGACCTGTTACATGATGATGATGAAAGCTAAGTGTGACATTTTCAGCTTTTGTTGTAGGTTTGCTGTTTTGACACAATCGCCGGAATGTCTTCTGTGGTGTCGTGTGTGTGTTGGGGGGGGGGGGGTTTTTAGAGTACACAAATAATATTAATGCACAAGACTTACTTACCTCTTCACAGCCAAGGGGAGGCGTCGTCTTTGTCACAGCCTGGTAGGTCTTGAAGAAATTTCCATCACAGTTAGTCTTCGCATAGATAGATGTGTGTATGCATCTTTTCTTGCACCAGCTAATAACAAATGTTGTTTTCTATTGCATACAGCTTTATTTTTTGTGTGTGTGTTTTCTTTAATCCAGGTCAACTAATTATAAACAGTTTCTCGTCACAGGTCATTATAAAGATTGTTTCTGGTCACACCCAATTATATATATATATATATATATATATATATATATATATATATATATATATATATATATATATATATATATATATAACATTTTCTTATAGACTATTTTTAATAAAATAAACCGATTTACAGTCACAGATAAACCTTATTTGTGTTCCCCCTTTAGTTACATACAGTCATAAATGATGTGCTCTTTTGTTTCCCCCCTCAGCTGCTATCGTACCTTCCGTCCTTTTTAGGATGAAATTTTGCGTTATTTGAAGCCCTACTCTGGCTTTTGCCAGGGGCCGTAATATAGCCTGGCCATAAATATGGCCTAAAGGCTGAACACCGTTTCTGGGACCTCTCCACGGTGATCCTCACCCACATGGTGGCACATTGTGTTATCGGGTGTTTATCGCTTGAGTGATGTCCTGGTGGGGTAGAAAGTCAGTCAGTCAGTCAATCACAGCCAGAAAATTATGTAATCAGTTTCTCGTAACAACCAACCATTTGTTTGTCATAGCCAACTGCATGCGCAACTTTTCATCACGATCAGCAATATTTGAATCTTCTTGTAAAAAAAAAAAAATCAAAACAATCAAAATGTGTGTGGATCACTGTTTCTTCTGTGAAAATCCAGTTTCGTCCTTTTCAGGACGAAATTTTTTGTCATTTGAAGCCCTACTCTGGCTTTTGCCAGGGGCCGCAATATAGGCAGGCCATAAATATGGCCAAATGTCTGAACGCGGTTTCTGGGACCTCTCCACGGCGATCCTCATCCGCATGGTGGCACTTTGTGTCATCGGGTGTTTATCGCTTGTGTGATGTCCTGGTGGGGTAGAAATTCATTCATTCATTCAACAACCAAAATAACAACAATATATATTTACAACACTTTTGTCATAACAAGTTATATATTGAGCTTTTTCTTCAATTTCAGCTTAATAGCCAACTATGTATGCAATTGTCTCGTCACAACTAGCTACAGTGTGTATATGAAGCTTTTGTGTCATAAAAAGCAATGTATGCAACTTTTCTTTCCCAACCAGCTACACTGTATCTATCTATCTATCTATCTATCTATCTATCTATCTATCTATCTATCTATCTATCTATCTATCTATCTATCTATCTATCTATCTATCTATCTATCTATCTATCTATCTATCTATCTATCTATCTATCTATCTATCTATCTATCTATCTATCTATCTATCTATCTATCTATCTATCTATCTATCTATCTATCTATCTATCTATCTATCTATCTATCTATCTATCTATCTATCTATCTATCTATCTATCTATCTATCTATCTATCTATCTATCTATCTATCTATCTATCTATCTATCTATCTATCTATCTATCTATCTACCTACCTACCTACCTACCTACCTACCTACCTACCTACCTACCTACCTACCTACCTACCTACCCACCCACCTACCCACCTACCTACCTACCTACCTACCTACCTACCTGTCTGTCTGTCTGTCTGTCTGTCTGTCTGTCTGTCTGTCTGTCTGTCTGTCTGTCTGTCTGTCTGTCTGTCTGTCTGTCTGTCTGTCTGTCTGTCTGTCTGTCTGTCTGTCTGTCTGTCTGTCTGTCTATCTATGCCAGCTCTGATATAGAGATTGGTCTCATCTTCCACTACCACACAGAGTACTTCTTTGTCTTCTCCCTAAAGGTCTTGATGGCAACTGTCGCATGCGGATATGCACTAGAACGCACCAGTACCGAGTGAGAAAATAGGACTTCAAAACAATACGTAATGTTGCTAAGGGATTGTTGTCGATGTATACAGTCTGAAGGAGACAGACGTGTGGTCGTGTCTCAGTGGATCCTTGAGGACGCTCTACCCCGGGAGTCCACTACAAACCTCAGCGGAAAGCTGGTACATTGTCTATTGCAATCGGCAAAAAGCCGGTAAATTTTAAGGAGGGATTATCCATGCCGAATCATTAAAGAGGGAAATTGCCCTGTTCAGACTGCAGAAGAGGAGTACGATGTGACTGTCCGGACTTCGAAGGTCGGACTGTTGACTTGTCGTTTGAAAATGTCATTTGAATTTATTCGTTAGGATGTACGAGCGGTTGCTTGTGTGGGCGTGTTTGGGTGAGTCTTCACCAAGAGTCCTATTATTTGCACATTTTCTTATTTGTTGGTCAAGTGTGTGTAACAAATACACCAATTATACAGATTCTCAAAGCGTTCATCTTCAACTGCGTTTGGAAGCATTGAGTTCCTACTGTTCTGTCATACTTTGCTGGTGGCATTGTATTCTCAATCAAGAGGTATGCGTTTGTACCTGATTTCACATTTCAATGGGAACCTACGCCTCTCAGCAAGCTGTCGCACATCACAACAACATCCATAAAGTAAAGTAAAGTAAAGATCGCTTTACACATCCTTAGGCGCATCGGGCATATGGGAAGAGCACCCATATTTTTACATACCAAACCAACAACATCCATCATAGCAATGAAAAGGTAAGGGGAGAGAATATCACCTTGTCTAACACCGCTAGTTGTCTTAAATTCTTCTGACTTTTAGTCTGCCGTTCTTACATAATTTCTGCAGCTTTTGTAGAAACTCTTTATTACACTGATCAGGGGTGCTTGGATGTTTTTCCCTGCCAAGCAGACCCAGAGCTTTTTCCAGGGTAGCCCGTCAAATGCCTTTTCTAGATTAAAAAAAAAACATAGGTGCATCTCACTCTTATATTGAATGGACTTTTCACTCATCTGTATCAGGGTGAAGATAAGGTCTTGAGTACTTCAGTTTACTGTGAAGCCGCCTGGGGCCTCATCCAGCTGTGGCTCTACTAGACTTCTAAGCCTCTGCTCGAGAATTCTAGAGTACCTTTTACCAAGAACGCTGAGGAGGGATATGCCTCTGTGGTTTTGACATTGTCTGTTGTCACCTTTTTTTAATATAGGTATAATAATGGCAATCTCCGTCCCAATCTTTTGGTATAGTTTTGCTACACCAGGCTGCCTGGAGAACCTTCAGTAGAAGGCGCTCACCTGCGACTCCCATATGTTTGGTCATCTCTGGTGCTATACCATCATGACCTGCTGATTTTCCCAGCTTAATTTTCTTAATAGCTGCCTTCATTTCTTCCATCTGTTATTTCTTGATCATGACTTCCCTCAACACCAAGGGGCTCTGAGAAGTATTATTTCCATCTGTCTATGATATTTTTTGTAGTAGTAAGCAGAGCCCCTTCCTTGTGTTTTAAGAACTTCAGTGGGCACTCTTTCTCCTTCCTTGTGTTCTTGTACGCATAATTCTGTCACAATCAATCGCCGATATAAGCAAGTCTTGTCAATGTTAATTGTTGCGGGCAGAATCATCTACGCGATATTTCTTGTTGCTGTTAGTTATTATTGTGAATTTTCAGACTGTTTACTATCGATAAAATCTTTTCCTAGCTCTTCTTCTTCTTCTTCTTCTTCTTCTTCTTATTATTATTATTATTATTATCATTATTATTATTATTATTATTATTATTATTATTATTATGTTTCTTCTTCTTCTGGGTGATATGGTCAACTTGATGGTGATATGGTTAACTTGATGTGTGATGTGGTCAACTTGGTGGGTGATGTGGTCAACTTGATGGGTGGTATGGTCAACATAATGGGTTATATGGTCAACTTGATGGGTGAAATGGTCAACCTGATGAGTGAAATGGTCAACTGCCACTTCATGGGAGACAAGTATTAATAATTTGTTAGTCACAATGAAAAGAACAATAATATATCGTCGCAGCCAAGAGTGTAAAGAAACATCTTTCATCAGAATAAACTTTGTAGAAAAAAAGTTTTTATTACAGCAGCCTTGAATTTAAAAAAAAAAGAGCCTGTGTCACAACAGACAGCGACAACAACACAGCTTTTGACATAACCACTCACGTCAGCATATCAGTTTTCGTAAAGCACATCGTTAGAACAAAACGCTTTTATCGTAGCCAAATGTGTCAAACAGCTTTTCATATATCAGACCGTGTTAATTAAACATCTTTCCTTATAGCAAACACAATGAGTTAAACAGCTTTCTTTAGAAAAAAACCGCGCTAACAAAACAGCTTCCGGCACAGCCATCAAGAAAACTTACAACCAGCGAATAAAACAAAGATTTGACGATATGACCAAGTTGTCAATTATTCTTGCATTTACCACTTTTATCCAGAGAGAAATGTCTTGCAGAAATTCAACCCCATTTTACTGGCGAAAAAAACACCACACAATCCTTTTTGTCTTCGCAGTTTCTGTGGCATGTCTATTTCTGCAATCCTTTGATACATTATGGGAAAAAACTGCAAGTAAAGGACCCTTTACCCTGTATTGGCCCATATGGCACATAGGACTAGACTTGAAAAACATTTCTTCTTCTTCTTCTTCTTCTTCTTCTTCTTCTTCTTCTTCTTCTTCTTCTTCTTCTTCTTCTTCTTCTTCTTCTTCTTCTTCTTCTTCTTCTTCTTTTTCTTCTTTTTTCTTCTTTTCTTCTTCTTCTTCTTCTTCTTTTCTTCTTCTTCTTCTTCTTCTTCTTCTTCTTCTTCTTCTTCTTCTTCTTCTTCTTCTTCTTCTTCTTCTTCTTCTTCTTCTTCTTCTTCTTCTTCTTCTTCTTCTTCTTCTTCTTCTTCTTTTTCTTCTTCTTCTTCTTCTTCTTCTTTTTGCGGGCAGAATCATCTACGCGATATTTCTTGTTGCTGTTAGTTATTATTGTGAATTTTCAGACTGTTTACTATCGATACAATCTTTTCCTAGCTCTTCTTCTTCTTCGTCTTCATCTTCTTCTTCTTCTTCATCTTCTTCTTCTTCTTCTTTACCTTCTTCTTTTCCTTCTTCTTCTTCTTCTTCTTCTTCTTCTTCTTCTTCTTCTTCTTTTTCTTCTTCTTTATCTTCTTCTTCTTCTTCTTCTTCTTCTTCTTCTTCTTCTTCTTCTTCTTCTTCTTCTTCTTCTTCTTCTTCTTCTTCTTCTTCTTCTTCTTCTTCTTCTTCTTCTTCTTCTTCTTCTTCTTCTTCTTCTTCTTCTTCTTCTTCTTCTTCTTCTTCTTTTTCTTCTTTTTTCATCATCATCATTATCATCTTCTTCTTCTTCTTTTTTAATCATCATCATCATCATCTTCTTCTTCTTCTTCTTCTTCTTCTTCTTCTTCTTCTTCTTCTTCTTCTTCTTCTTCTTCTTCTTCTTCTTCTTCTTCTTCTTCTTCTTCTTCTTCTTCATCATCATCATCATCTTCTTCTTCTTCTTTTTCTTCTTCTTCTTCTTCTTCTTCTTCTTCTTCTTAGTGCTTAAAAAAGAGTTTGTGTGTGCTTTGTTTTGTTTTTTACAGCTAGGCTGTGATAGCTGCCTCTTTTGGCCCAACACATCCAATTTAAGAAAATCCGTTATTATTCAATTTTTACGACTCGCTTCGAAAAGAGCAGTTCGTCTACCGATATCCTTCCTTTCCCACGCTCCCTTTCCAGAAAAGTCGATTAGTATTTGATGGGTTATATGGTAAACTTGATGGGTTATATTGTAAACTTGATGGGTTATATGGTAGACTTGATGGTTTTTTTTTGGTAAACTAGATGGGTTAGATGGTAAACCTAATGGGTTATATGGTAGACTTGATGGGTTATATGGTAAACTTTATGGGGGATATGGTAGACTTGATTTGTGATATGGTGAACTTAATGGGTGATATGGTGAGCAGGCATTTGGTGGGTTAAATGGTTAACTTGATGTGTAGTATGCTCGACTTGATGGGTGATAAGGTCAACTTGATGGCTGATGTGGTCGCTTGATTTGATTGGTGATATGGTCAACTGATATTTAATGGGTGATATGGTCAACTGTTATCTGATGGATGATTTTGTCAACTGCTATTTGAGTGGTGATTTGGTCAACTTGATGCGTGATATGGTCAACTCGATAGGTGATATGGTAAACTAGAAGTGTGATATGGTCAATTTGATGGCTGATATGGTCAACCTGATGTGTGATATGGTCACCTTGATGGGTGATCTGATCAACTTGATGTGTGAAATGGTCAACTTGATGGATGATATGGTCAACTTGATGGGTGATATTGCAAACTTGATGTGTATGGTCAATTTGATGGTTGATATGGTCAACTTGATGTTTGATATGATCAATTTGATGTGTGATATGGTCAACTTGATGGGTAATGTGATCAACTTGATGTGTGATATGGTCAACTTGATAGGTGTTCTGGGCTTTACTTTTCAGGACATTTCCTAGAACTATTTTAAAAGTTCCCTGTTTAAGCTGCAGGCGATTTGGTGGCAACAGACCGCCTTGCGCTGGTTTTGACAGTTGTGTCGAGAGCCGACCCTTCCCATTAGCAAACTGCCTGAACGTTGAGTTGCCTAGAAAAATCAAAACAGCCAAATAATGTTGGGCTTGTTATTGCAACGTCCTGTAGAGGACACGCAAATTACTTTAAACAGATTTAACATCAAGATCTCCAGACCGAAAGGCGACCGATTAGTTACAATAATATCCCACCTCAGGCACATGGTGCTCTACCAATACATTCTTTACTAATGGAGACTCTGTGGGTGATGTGGTCAACGGACCACACTGGACATTGTGGGTGGGTTTAAAAAAATACTGATCTTTAGTTGCTGGCGTTTGTGGCTTGGTTATCATGAGAGCTGTAAAGACAATCATGAGGAATGTTTTAGTAACAGTGATAATATATTGGGTTCACTCAGTTTATCGACATATAAGAGTGAGAATTTGAG
>CAJHNH020004788.1:17500-30000 GCA_905116865.2 Candidula unifasciata
GAAGAAGTTAATCAAAATGACCAAGCTATATGTGGATGACACTTATAATAACATACAAATGCAGAAAGGCGGACCGTTTTTTTTTTCCAAATAACATCTGGTTTAAAACAAGGTGAAACTTTGTCCTCACTTCCTTTTAACTTGGCCCTGGAGAAAAGTATAAGGAAATTGAAACAAGAGTGTACTACAGGAGATTTTACAAGAATACTTGGTTATGAGATGACATTGATAGTGTTAGAGACAATGAAGTAGAGACTGTAAAAACACTGATTCTTTTAAAAGAAGCAGCACACAAAATAGGACTAGTTATTAATCAGTAAAAGGGGGAAAATCGGAGCTTTTGAGCTGAAAAGCTACAACAACCATTGACCAACTAGAAGAAAGGCATGGACATCCAAAATCGAGGAGAACTTGCTTATTAACAGCATCCTGTCCCGAAAGCTGAGGTATTTTGGTCATGTTGAACGTCATGGTAGCTTGGATAGAACCGTGAGGAAGGGTACAGTCATTGAAGGTTCATTAGCCATAAAAGCACACAGGGCTGGACAACTAGCTACAGAATCAATTAATCATTCATTTAACTGTAACTACTTTCAGCGAAAGGAAAGATATTGCTGTTCTCTGCCCTGTCCGCTATACTAGTGGTGACGTTTCTTATCTTCATCTCATCTAGTTTTGAATTATGCTGTCAGAATTTTGTCGCTCAGTGTTTGTTGTGGTTTCTTGTCGATTGGCTATGAAAGTACATAGGGCTGGAGAACTGGCTACAGAAAGAGAACAACTGTCTTTAAAGAACCTGCTGAAAAATGATGAATAGTTTTTGAAATAATATGATACATAATAAGTACTTCAAATGACCATTTCTACATATGGTTGGGGAGAGTAGATGTTATTATTATTATTATTAATTATTATTATTATTATTATTATTATTATTATTATTATTATTATTATTATTATTAATTATTATTAATTATCATTATGTGCTGAATGGCAATTGGACACAGCAAAACTTGTGACAAAATATCAAGGAAAAAAAAATAAAAAAATATTTTGAACGAAAAATTAACGACTCTTATGGAGTCACTGGTCTGTTTAGAAACCCTGCACATGAATGAAACCATGGTACGTTTAGGACTGTGAATCAGTCAGTTGACAGTAAAGGTTGGTTGCAATAGATCTCGAACACCACTCTATCTCTTATCGTGATTGAACACTCTCTCTGACTGCTGTCTTCTATGAAAATAGCTGATAGACTGGCTGGTTCCGCGTTAATTGCAGATGGCTGGCCATTGGATCACGCAGACATTGTCAATGCCCTCAGAGCGATAAGGACGTTCCAAGGATTTTGGAAGCGTGTCCACATCACTGTTAAGAATAACAGAACTGGGAGTAATGATCGGCACAGCCAAGCATGAGAAGCACACCAGACAAAGACGAAGTCTTCTTAACCAGCATAGGACTGGCACAATATGAATATGTTGAAGGAGGAATCCGAGCACCTGTGGATGTTAAGATAATCCAACTCATACCAGACTTCTGTTGCCTGTCTCTTGATGTTTTTCTTCCACGTATCATTGTCTACCTCTCGCTCTCCTCGACGAGTGTTATGTCTTTTAACGTGGACATATTATTTCAGCTGTCTCTTTTCTGATTTTCTTTTTTCAGTATCTCTATTCATTCGCAGTCTCTTCGGAACTTTATTCAATTGTTGTTGTTTTTTTCTCCATGAAATATGACCTATTTTTTTCTTTATCAATTGTCAAAGACCAACTCCGATTGTCCAGCTGCTTGTTCGTTGTCCAATTTTCTGCAAAATTTTCATTGTTTTGTTTATATCTCTAGCTGTCTATACTGTTCTCATCTTACTGAAGACAGTTTTAGCCAATCCTATTCTCTTTTTCTTTTCACTCCTGACATTATGTCGTATTACAGGTCCAAGATAGGAGATTCTTGTTACTTGTTCTAATATCTCTCCGTTTACTGCAATGTTTACTGTTGGTCGCTCGTTTCCATCTGTTAACGCCGTGGTCGGCAAACTCTTTAGTCGAAAGAGCCCAAAGTCAGCAGAAGGACGATAAAAAATTTGTTGGGAACTAAATTTCCCTTCGAAAACCCATCAACAACCATGTTTTTTCGAAGTTAAAACAGATTTGTGGCCGACTGACCAGGCCACATTCATGTTGCTAAGGAGCCGACGACTGGTTTAACGCATTGGACATACTAATGTATTCACTTTGAGCGGTTATACGCTCGACTTCCCATCGAAGGTTTTGGGTTAATCCTATAGCGAGTCTGGTATTTGGCTTCCAGCCTGTTGCGGTTCAAAATGGGTTCCCGGTCATGTCCTTGGAAACAATAGGTGCATTATGCTGAATTCCTCCCAATCCAGTGTCGGCATTATGCTGAATTCCTCCCAACCCGGTGCCGCCATGACATTGACTTAATCCCCCACCCAGCGCTGGCATGATGTTGACTACTACATCCCCCACCCAGTGCCGGCATAATGTTGACTTAATCCCCCACCCAGTGCTGGCATGATGTTGACTACTACATCCCCCACCCAGTGCCGGCAAAATGTTGACTTAATCCCCCACCCAGTGCTGGCATGATGTTGACTACTACATTCCCCACCCAGTGATGGCATGATGTTGACTACTACATTCCCCACCCAGTGCTGGCATGATGTTGACTACTACATCCCCCACCCAGTGCTGGCATGATGTTGACTACTACATCCCCCACCCAGTGCTGGCATGATGTTTACTACTACATTCCCCACCCAGTGCTGGCATGATGTTGACTACTACATTCCCCACCCAGTGCTGGCATGATGTTGACTACTACATTCCCCACCCAGTGCTGGCATGATGTTGACTACTACATCCCCCACCTAGTGCTGGCATGATGTTGACTACTACATTCCCCACCTAGTGCTGGCATGATGTTGACTACTACATTCCCCACCCAGTGCTGGCATTATGTTGACTACTACATTCCCCACCCAGTGCGGGCATGATGTTGACTACTACATCTCCCACCTAGTGCCGACATAACATTAACTACTACATCCCCCACCTAGTGCCGGCATAAAGATGACTTAATCCCTCAATCAGTACCGGCATGATGTTGACTACATCCCCTAACCAGTTCTAGCATGACGTTAAATACATCCCCCAGCCATTGCCGACATAGTGTTGACTACGACATCCCCCACACAGTGCTGGCCTGATGTTGACTACATCTCCCAACCAGTGCAGGCATGAAATTGACCACTACATCACCCAATCAGTGCCAACATGACGTTGACTACTACATCCACCACCCAGTGCCGGCATAACGTTAACTTCATCCCTCACCGAGTGCCGGCATAACGTTGAATTCACCCCCCCCCCCCACCTAGTGCCGGCACGACGTTGGCCACATCGCCTCACCCAGTGCTGGCATGACTTTGACTACATTCCTCCACCCAGTGCTGGCATGACTTTGACTACATTCCCCCACCCAGTGCTGGCATGACGTTGACTACATCCCCCAACCAGTGCCGGCATGACGTTGACTACATCCCCCAGCCATTGCCGGCATGACGTTGACAACATCCCCCACCCAGTGCTGGAATGATGTTGACTACATCTCCCAGCCATTGCCGACATAGTGTTGACTACGACATCCCCCACACAGTGCTGGCCTGATGTTGACTACATCCACCACCCAGTGCCGGCATAACGTTAACTTCATCCCTCACCGAGTGCCGGCATAACGTTGAATTCACCCCCCCCCCACCCACCTAGTGCCGGCACGACGTTGGCCACATCGCCCCACCCAGTGCTGGCATGACTTTGACTACATTCCCCCACCCAGTGCTGGCATGATGATGACTACATCTCCCAACCAGTGCCGGCATGACGTTGACTACGTCCCCCAACCAGTGCCGGCATGTTGACTACTACATCCCCTACCAAGTGCTAGCATGACATTGACTACTACATCCCCCACCAAGTGCTAGCATAGCATTGACCACTACATCCCCCACCAAGTGCTAGCATGACATTGACCACTACATCCCCCACCAAGTGCTAGCATGACATTGACTACTACATCCCCCACCAAGTGCTAGCATGACATTGACTGCTACATCCCCCACCAAGTGCTAGCATAGCATTGACCACTACATCCCCCAATCAGTGCCGGCATAATGTTGACTAGAGATAGATAGATAGATAGATAGATAGATAGATAGATAGATAGATAGATAGATAGATAGATAGATAGATAGATAGATAGATAGATAGATAGATAGATAGATAGATAGATAGATAGATAGATAGATAGATAGATAGATAGATAGATAGATAGAAGATAGATAGATAGATAGATAGATAGATAGATAGATAGATAGATAGATAGATAGATAGATAGATAGATAGATAGATAGATAGATAGATAGATAGATAGATAGATAGATAGATTAAATTAGATTAGATTGGATTGGATTGGATAGGATTGGATTGGATTGGATTAGATTAGATTAGATTAGATTAGATTAGATTAGATTAGATTAGATTAGATTAGACAGACAGACAGACAGACAGACAGACAGACAGACAGACAGACAGACAGACAGACAGACAGACAGACAGACAGAAAGACAGACAGATTAGATTAGATTAGATTAGATTAGATTAGATTAGATTGGATTGGATTGGATTGGATTAGATTAGATTAGATTAGATTTGGTTGGGTTGAATTGGATTGGATTAGATTAGATTAGATGAGATTAGATTAGATTAGATTAGATTAGATTAGATTAGATTAGATTAGATTAGATTAGATTAGATTAGATTAGACAGACAGACAGACAGATAGAGAGACAGACAGACAAATAGATAGGATAGATAGATAGATAGCTAGATAGATAGATAGATAGATAGGATAGATAGATAGATAGATAGATAGATAGATAGATAGATAGATATATAGATAGATAGATAGATAGATAGATAGAGATAGATAGATAGATAGATAGATAGATAGATAGATAGATAGATAGATAGATAGATAGATAGATAGATAGATAGATAGATAGATAGATAGATAGATTAGATAGATAGATAGATAGATAGATAGATAGATAGATAGATAGATAGATAGATAGATAGATAGATAGATAGATAGATAGATAGATAGATAGATAGATAGATAGATAGATAGATAGATAGATAGATAGATAAACAATTATATATTTAAGCAAGTAGGCAGACGCTCATTCATATACACAGACAAACGACACAGAAAGTACCTATCAAGTCAGTACCGAAAAAGACAGAAAACTATCATATGATTTCTCTTGAGAATCTGATCGTGTCTCTGATCACGGACAGACTGTCGACTCTGACACTAACTAATCAAAGATACGTGCTTTATCAAGGCTTCGAAAGAAAAGATTTTAACCGTCGATGCGAACGTATACACACGCACGCATATAGACGCACACAGACACGAATCTAGTCTTTGACTGAAGAAAATACCAGAATCAACATGAACTTATTATGTAGGTTGCTGAATGAATTGTGGATTTTCTTTGTTGAGCTTTTTGAAGATTTTATTATTGATCAGATTTTATTTACGTCTGAACACAAAAATAAAAATAAAAACAAAAAAATAAAGGAATTAATCTGGTTCCTAGTATATGCCATAGAATAGACAAGTGTTTTTCAAAATTGGCGCTACCAGTCCCCGGGTGCGCTTTGACGGTCCAGGTGCGGTAGACGCGTCGAGACAATTTGAGGAATGGGGCTGGAAGCTCATGAACGCTTTAAGGAAAGGGGGGGGGGGGCGGTAGTAGCCTCATGTGTAATTGGGAAGCAGTGAATGAAAAAAAAAAAAAAAACAGCGTTAGAGTTAGAAAAAAAAAAAGGAGGGAGGTCGGAGAGAGAGGGAGAGCTCATTTTAATAAACTGTTCGTACCTTCGTCAATGTAATTTAACAGATTTAAATTACAGTCATTGCCTAATTTTTAACACGAAAGAAAATTTCATAACCAGTCTGATTCATCTTTCCCACCTTCTTTTTTTCAATATTCCCGTACCTCGACACTAAGTGGAAGGATGACCTGATTTAAATAGATAGCACCCTGACCTATACTGGCTGTTCAACTGTTCCTCAGTAAAATAGACACGGAGTCTCCCAGAACAGCGCAAACGAGCTAAATCTCTTCCCTGATCTATATAGTAGAAATGGCTAAATAGTGACACTAGCAAGTCTCCAACAGCCTACCTAAACGAGAGATATATAGAATCAATGCTCGTGGATGACTTGCTTGCTGTTTAGACGGCAACTGTAAACAGCCTCCTGTCCGCTTTAACAGTCAGTGGAGAAAGTAGAAAACTGGGCAAATAATTGGGGTCTAAACTTTCAGTGACCTTCTCGTCCTTCAAGACAACATTGTAATACTGTCCTATAGACAGGCATGAAATTCATCCTCCATCCACAAAACCTAATCATTCTTGTAGAGGCCAGGTGTGGTCTATACAGCGTGATCCCTCGGGTGTCCTTACTGGTTTACTCAAAGGGAAACGTTTCACCAACTCATTTGGAAAAAAGAATGAATCAGAAACCGCCTGATCAGTAGAGCAAAGTTCTATCTGTCCGCAATCGGAGCTTCCCCCATAGCCCAACTGCCAACCAAGGATATAGACCTTGTCTACCTTACTACAACTGTTTTCATATTTGTATTTCCTCTTACAAGCATAAGCGGTACCAGCTTCCTCTGCTATGTACTTCTCAGGAACAAACTGTTGGCACAATGTGAAATCACAGGTTTTGTCCTGCCGTCCAACATTCTATGAATACAGAGATAATACAACTGACTACTGTTATACGAAAGCTTATATGGTTTCTCTCATCCACACTAAGAATTAATATTCTCAGTGTTAGAAAATCAACAAGTATCATAGACCTTTCCACTTTAAAGGGAAAGGGGGAGGGGCGAGAGAAGGGTTAAACAAGACAGTAGGTCACCCTCAAGCTAACCTCAGAAGAAGATAATCGAATCCCACCACAAAGCTTGCAAAGACGCGCCGCAATGAAAACAAAAACTGATTGGTGCATACTGGGGAGCAGTACAAAAACTAAAAGGCTAGTCTACACTGGAGCAGATAGGTCTTGTATCGACCACGCCCAAATCCTATAAGTTGAAAGCAGAGAAAACGAGCTTGTGAAGCCTATACGATGTTCAAAATAGGAGTCTATGAATAATACTCAAATAAGTGAGAATCACCCACGTAATTTGAAAAGCTTAAGAGACTTCAAAAACATCTGTCGTACAATAGATTTTTTTTTTTAAACAGTCAGGAAAAGGTATAAATCACTTTGCAAAAGAAGTTTTAAACTGGCATAATGATATGTGAAGCTCTTAAACCAGAACTATGGATTTATCTAAATTCTTATCCAGTGCGTTTCTGGATGTCCCAGGAGTAATCTTCAAATAGAACAAAGTCAGAACAAAGTGTATTGTCTTTTTATATACTGAGAAATCAGTATCTCTTACAGGCGGTTTTGTTAAATTTGGTAAATCTACAGATATTCACATACGTAGAATCACTTGCACAAGCAAACTCACGCTCTAAATAAGACAGAATCAGCTATGAAGCTTAAACATTAAAAGGCTGTCCACATGAACAGAACCAGTCAAACAGTGAATCCCAGTTACCATGTATTCCTAGAAATTGAAAGACAGAGCTTACGAAGGCTACGGGAAATCTAATGCAGTCCCATCTGTCTCAGAGTTTTAAAACGTCAAAAACACTCCTCTTCGAACAAACTATAAAGTTAAAATTGACAGAAGAATACACAAATAACACACCAGGGCATGCTGTAAGGACAGGAAAGAAAGAGGATACAAAATAAAATTATCATTATATCACTCTTTTTGTCTGATCACAGAATACGTACTTCCAGGCAAAGAATAGACTCGAGAACTGGTGACAACTAATAACATTGACAAAAAGACGACAGGAGAAAAGCAAAGAAATAAATATATTGATTACTTTCGATAGAAACCTGTTCTTTGGGAATCACGAGGAGGCAGTTGCAGCGAAAAACCAACTCAATGTTATGGCAGCAATGGATGTGAAACAAAGAATGTTGTTCACAATGTCCAGCATTCGATCCTTTCAGTGACAGATATGGACTTGGAATGCTTACTATTTTAAAGAGGCAGCTTGTTAAGCTTGAACGCATACAGAATGAAGCCATGCAGGAAATGATTCATGACAACTCTTGCTCAGGTGGTTTGATAATCTATTCAGACAGCTCTGTGTTGAGAGGCAGACCAAGCGCATAGGGGTTATTGGCAAAAGTGAATAGAATTCGCTTCGTGCAACAAAGCCATATGACCCCACAACATATAGTTTGAGAATTGGAGGTGGAGGCTGTCAATATGTCGTAATGAAGCCGACTCACATAGCGTGTTGAGAAAGGTGGAGACCGTATATTCTGTGAAGACTGGCAAACATCGCTTCAGAGGTCCCGGGTAGATAGCGTCAATTTGATATTTTCCCCAGGACATAAAATACCGGTGTTTCAGGAAATTAACAGGCAGATAGGCTGGAGGATTCCGCACAACCTGGTGGTGAACTGATGCATGATACGCTAGATGTTGTAATAGCCCTTTGGGAAGGAATGAGGCAAAAAGGGGGGGGGGGGTGTGGCGGGTGAACAGATGGATCATCATCTTCCTGATCTGAAGATAATGGCAAAGTGAGAAGTGACCAAGAGATCTGGTCGACGATCAGCACTCAATGGCTCAATGGAAAGCCAGACGGATAGATAACCTGACTGCTATTGGTACTGCTAGATTTGGAACTCTACGTCACTTACTGCTGAAGATGGGGACAGAGCGTTTATAGGAGTGTCCCCAGTGAAGTGATGTCGATTCTTAGTTAAAAATTAAACGTTAATCCCTTGGCAACATGCATGGGACGGGACAGGAGCGCCACCTGATCCGTATTATGTTGATCCTGTAGGATGACTTATGATGCCCGCTTCTGCTTTTCTGCCTAGCACATGTTGATAATGGTGATTTTTCCGGATGGGAGGGGAACACCTTGCTATGGCACGAATGAGAAATACATATGAGAACAACGTGTGAGAACCACATATGAGAACTACGTATGAGAATTGTGTCTAAGAACAACGTATGAGAACTCTGCGTTCTCAACCGTTCGACGAGTCGCTACTCACAAACTGAGCAATAGCAGCAAAATAAAATAATATGTAATTTATTTATGAACAAGTGAAAGGACATATCAACGCGCGCACAGGCACGTACACACACACACACACACTTTCTCTCTCACACACACACACACAAAGAGGCATCATTCTAGTGCATAAACGATTAAATGTGATTTAAGAGTGCTAACCAAAATTTAAAAAAAAAACGCGCGTGCAAGTGTATGTATGTATATGTGTGTGACCCAAAAAAAAAAAACGTGAAAAGAATAATAAGAATATCAAATCGACTAAGAAAGATGAACAGAGGGAAACATTTCTGGACAAAGGTGAAGAATGTTGACAGCGCAAAACGGAAAAACGGGTGGGGGGGGGGGGTATGAATGCGGAAGGGGGGGGGATAAGATCGGGTTGAATGCAGACCAAAAAAAAAAATAACAAGATGAAGAAAAAACAGAATAAAAATAAAAATAATAATAATAATAATAAGAAGAAGAAGAAGAAGAAGAAGAAGAAGAAGAAGAAGAAGAAGAAGAAGAAGAAGAAGAAGAAGAAGAAGAAGAAGAAGAAGAAGAAGAAGAAAACGAAGAAGGGAAAACAAGATGATGAAAATGCAGGTAAAAGAAGTGAATGAGAAATAGATAACAATGCATGGACCAGTAAAACTAAAGAAAGTCTGAGAGTCAATGGACTGACAATAATATAAAGGACCTGCTCAATCAGTGGTCTTCAACCACCTTTTTTTTTATAGGTCCCTGCAATAACCTCACGGGACTCCTTCTCCAAGATAACAAAATGTAATTAAAAGGAGAAGGACAAACGTACAAATCCCAAGCACTGTTAACAAGAACTTAGAACAGGTAGAAATGCACTCACAGCCTCCCCCTAATGAACGTGCCCCTAACACACACACACACACACACACACACACACACACACACACACACTCACATACACACACAATACATTCAATAATACTTTGTAATAAACAGACGTAACTCCTAAATAGTGCCAAGAGAACAGAAAAGTTATAGCATTTATGTCAAAATACACAAACACACACACAGTAAACCCAAGAACGGTAACAGTCAGAGATAAGATACACTGCGATAACAAGATGCCATCGAATAAGTACCGTTAGTGAAGAGTACACGGAAGATGTACTTTTGTAAACATTGCTTATATAATTCACAATTTCTGTAATTAACAGGACTGCTTAAAGAACCCAAAGCGGACTGGCCATGGTAATATTAACGTTGACAGTAAAGGAAATTCAATTAATGACAAACTAACTGAAGAATGGACTAAGCAGGGGCGGAATCAGAAAAAAAAACAATGGTGGTGGTGTGTGTGTGGGGGGGGGGGGGTGAGGTCAGGTTTAGTCACACTTTCTAAGCCTGCATGAGATGGAAGAGATGGGGCGGAATAAAAAAAAACAACAATTGTGGTGGTGGGGAGGGGGGGGGGGTGAGGTCAGGTTTAGTCACACTTTCTAAGCCTGCATGAGGGGGAGAGATGGAGGGGAGAGAGATGGCTTCAAATTGTCAAAGCTTGGTAGAGTTAATAAAGATACTATAAGACCAGTTGTGGGAACGACATCTTGTGCTATATTCATCGAGAAACAACAGATCAAGTGGTTTGGCCATCTCGTTAGAATGCAGCAAGATCAAATAGGCCTACCTTCATAGGGCACTAAATCTATGCAGATCAGCTACATGATCAAGAGAACGGCCACGAAAATAATTGATCGACAACATTAAAGACACGTTACGCCAGTGATTCTCAGCCTTCCTAGTCCCCGACTTTTAATACAGTTCCTCATCTTATGGTGACCACCAACCATTCAATTATTTCCGTTGCTACTTCATAACTTCAGTGAATATGTGTTTTCCAATAGTCTAAGGCAACCCCTGTGAAATGGCCGCTTGACCCCCAAGGGGGGCGAGACCTACAGGTTGAAAACCGCTGCTCTAAGCCATCATAGCATGAAAAAAGCCAGTGGATCGCACTGGATTCCTTCTCACGACGCTTAATGGCAGAGTGGTTCATGATGACGATGTTTGTCCAGCACAAGTGACAAAGGCTACTCTTTCTTTCATTTTAAGAGAATGGCTGGCGCGATGAACTGGTTTAAAGTAAGGGAGTGTCGTGTACTGTCGTCGACCTCACTCTCTGGCCTGCGTCCATCTGGATCCAGAGGTATGACAAGTGGAGACGACTGGAAATGGAGTCAGAGGCAGTGGATCGCCAGAGTGTTCTAAAAACGCAAAATGAAATCTAGATGTCTGTTTACGTTAAATATACATTTCATACAAAGACTTCATTATTAACAGGTTGTATGCCAAATTTCAACAGCTAACCATAGCGGTTACTTTTTAAAGCTGAGCAGGACTTCTGGAACATACTATAGCTTTCTGTGCAGCACGCATTCCGGTCAACCCCCACTGTACCGTATACCTACCAACGAGGGGTGCAGTTACAAAGAAACTGTTGAGGAGGGGTGGGGAGTGGGAGTGTTAATACCCTTATAACAAATGGCGGCCTCTCAGGGCGCATTAAGCTTTGTCTAAGTGCACAATAATAATTACAATATTGATTATTATTATTTAAATTATGATATAAGAGTTTGTTTTTTCGAACATTCAAGGAAAATGTTGAACACACAATATGACCCACAATCTGCTCTCCTTTTCCATGTTTCCTCAAGTTGTCCACGTCTGCTTTTACAATCTATCATGCATCAGAGAGCTGTCACTATGTGCTGAATGGGAGATAAATCTAATAATATTCGAAATAATTCGAAATGTATAAACAAATAACTTTGAACCATAACGTCTATATATTTCTGGGAGCCGCCTTGTTGTAGCAGCCAGACACTCGCCTGCAGACCTGAAGGTCGTGGGTTCGGGTCCTGGCGGAGCTGTACAATTTTCACATTTATCTTTTTCATAAAATGACCTTCACTGTCAGGTCGTTTAAGCTGAAATGGGTATCAGGTATTGTCGTGGGAAGTAAAGCGGTCGGTGTGATGACCACATCACCCACCGAATTTCGATTTGTCCAAAGAATGTAGGTCTAGCCCTATATGCCCAATACGCCTAAAGGCCTTTTTTATTATTATATATTTGCAGGGAGACCATCTAGCTCTCTTACAGAGCTAATTTGTTTTTGTTTTTTAAAGGGCGGGGGAAGGAGACAGTGGAGGGACTCAGCTGCCTAAAATTATGCGGGTATGTGTTTGTGTGGGGGTTTGGGGGTGTTCAAGG
>CAJHNH020004789.1:0-31379 GCA_905116865.2 Candidula unifasciata
TATTGTTCTTGAAATGTACGACTGGTTTCAGTCCTTCTAATTTCTGCATTCTTGATTGCATCTCTTCTTGTCACACCGACAGCTCTCCTAAGACATCTCATCTCTCTTGTTACAATCTTCGTCTTGGTAGTTGTAGTAAGGGTCCATGTTTGGCACTGGTAGTACAATGTCGGCCTAAAAACTGTTCTTATGAGATTTCCTTTGGTTATCATTAAATTTTCGTCCTTCTTAGGACGTTATTTTTTGTTGTTTGAAGCCCCACTCTGGCTTTTGCCAGGGGCCGCAATATAGGCAGGTCATCATTATGGCCAAATGTCTGAACGCGGTTTCTGGAACCTCTCCACAGTGATCCTCATCCGCATGGTGGCACTTTGTGTCATCGGGTGTTTATCGCTTGTGTGATGTCCTGGTGGGGTAAAAAATCCAATCCAATCCTTCCTTTGGTTGACAGAGGTATCTTTCAATGCGCCAGAAGCGGTGTTAATTGTCCCATAACCTGATTCGCTTTCGCACATTGTATGTTGATTTCTGTATCCATTCTTCCGTCTGAGGTGATAAATGACTCTAGATATTTAAATTCGCACGTTTGTTTCTGTGTTATTTACTTTTATTGATATGGGTTTTTCTTGTCTACCTAGCACTGTCTGTCTTATAAATACTTATATTATATATATCACACTTAGTGTTGACTTCGTTTATGTGGTTTTGTAAACTCGCTTCTGTTTCAGCTAATAATACTTGGTTATCCGCTTATAACAATTCTGAGATATAATCTTTTTTTTTTTTTTTTAATAAACAAAAAGCAGGGGAGATAACACACATCTCTGTCTTACTCCGGAATTTACTTTTTAAAGGTCGCGATGTGCCAGCTTTGGTTCTTATGCAACATTTACTTGATCTATATAAGCTCTTACAAACTTCAGTTTGGTGTTTGATGATTACATATCTTCTTAAGCAATTCCACAACATATTCCTATCTACTCTGTCAAATGCTTTTTTCTGATCTATAAATGCGGCTTTGTATGTCTTATCATACTCTATTGCTCTTTCTGTCAACTTTATTATACAATATAACCCTTTACAGGATAAAATTTTTTGTCATTTGAAGCCCCACCCTGGCTTTTGCCAGGGGCCGCAATATAGGCAGGCCATAAATATGGTCAATTGTCTGAACGCGGTTTCTGGGACCTCTTCGCGGTGATCCTCATCCACATGGTGGCAGTTTGTGTCATCGGGTGTTTATCGCTTGTGTGATGTCCTGGTGGGGTAGAAATTCAGTCAGTCAACTGTGTAACTTCCGACTTTCGCCTGTGCAGATTCTGTTACGTCTGAACCCATTTGGGCTTCTGAAAGTTGTTCTTATACTAATGGTCTTAATTTTATATATATATATATATATATATATATATATATATATATATATATATATATATATATATATATATATATATATATAAAGATTGTAATGAAGACCACTAGTAAAAAGAGCAACTTTCAGAAAATATATATATATATCAATTTCATAATTCCCCGGGGGGGGGGGGGAATGGAAAAGCGGTAGGGGAGTCACACGAGAGTGGCACCGTGGTAGAGACTTTTGTCCCAACACGTAATATTCCCAAAGACAACAGGAGTACACTGTAGCTAACGCTTTTGAGGTATTTTAGAACACCGATAGATGACAAGGACCTTCTGTGACTCATACTTAGGGATTTTTGAGAGGATCTGGACAGATGACACGAAGATGTCCCGCCCTCGCATGTCTCATTTTTTTTAGCCTTCTTCTTCTTCTTCTTCTTACTTTCTTCTTCTTCTTCTTCTTCTTCTTTCTTCTCTTATTCTTCTTCCTTCTTCTTCTTCTTCTGCTATCTGCTATCTTCTTCTTCTTCTTCATTCTTCTTCTTCCTTCTTCTTATCTTTTTCTTCTTCTTCTTTTCTCTTATTCTTCTCTCTTCTTACTTCTTCTTCTTCTTCTTTTCCCATTCTTCTTCTTCTTTCTTCTTCTTCTTTACTTATTTTCTTCTTCTTCTTCTCCTTCTTTTTTTTTTTTTGTTCTCTTTTCATTTCTTCGTTTGTCTTCTTTCTTGTTTTTTTTTGTTCTATCTTCTTCCTTCTTCTTCTTCTTCTTCTTCTTCTTCTTCTTCTTATCTTCTTTCTTCTTCTTCTTCTTCTTCTTCTTCTTCTTTCTTCTTCTTCAAGAAGAACAAGAAGAACAAGAAGAAGAAGAAGAAGAACAAGAAGAAGAAGAAGAAGAAAAGGTGGAGAAACAGAAAAACCAGAAGAACAAAATGTATAGTGTACACACCAGTTGAGTGGTCGTAGGCCAAGAAGCCGATGAAGAAGAGAGCGGAGAGATACTATCTAGGCAAATACACTCATAAATAGAAAGAGAAGCCCAACCACAGAGATGAATTTTAGCGGATGATATCTAAGGCAATGAACGTCAAGGGCAACAGAAGATATGCAGTACCCCATTTATTTCCAATGAGAACAGGGCAGGATGCATGTACCAGTTTCTTGTCAACGTCTCCATTTCTTTTCAAGTTGTACCACAAAATTGCACTGCCCTGCAAAAACAGGTAAAAGCAAAATAAGTAACGCTGCAAATGTTTTATAATCTGTCACATTTAATAAAAAAGAAAAGTGATTTCTTAAACAGGGACATCTTTTTTTTCAAGAGCTAACTTTGCCCAATCTGTACTGACGTTTTTTTACAGCTGACTACATGGACAATCAGTTGGAGATGATGGAATCCGGTCATTAGATCACGACTGGACACACATTAATCACTTTTTGCAGACTTTCGATAATACGCAGGTAGATCAAAAAGCTCCGGTTTTACAAGGACAGTCATGGTTTAACAAGGATATTTTAGGTTTTACGAAAACATTCCTAGTTGAACGAGGATATTTAAGGTTTTACAAGGACAGTCCTAGTTGAATGAGGATATTTAAGGTTTTACAAGGACAGTCCTAGTTGAATGAGGATACTTAAGGTTTTACAAGGACAGTCATGGTTTAACAAGAATATTTAAGGTTTTACAAGGACAGTCCTAGTTGAACGAGGATATTTAAGGTTTTACAAGGACAGTCCTAGTTGAACGAGGATATTTAAGGTTTTACAAGGACAGTCCTAGTTGAATGAGGATATTTAAGGTTTTACAAGGACAGTCATGGTTTAACAAGGATATTTAAGGTTTTACAAGGACAGTCCCAGTTTCACCCAGGATGGTCTCTGTTGGTTTTTTAACTGACAAATTACCCAAACTAAGATATGTTTAAATTACCTTTTTTTTTTGTTGAGAAAACGCTGGTCTGCCGATCGGAAGATCGTGGGTTTGAATCCAGATGGTACTGGCCTTCTTTGCAAAAATGACCTTGGCTTCCAAGTCGACCCAGCCTTAAACGGGTACCAGGTACAAGTCTTGGGAAGTAAAGGCGACTGGCGTGATGCTGACCACATAATCCACCAAGCACCGATACGTCTATAGAATATAAGTCTAGCCCTATATGCCCTATACACCTGAAGGTCTGGGAAAGAGTCCTTTGTTTTACCTGTTCTGAGTTGGGACATTTTTTACGACAATAGTCTTATGAAGTAAAAATGTGCAATAAAATTTCTTCATAGGATATAATTTATTATTATATTTACAGATGTCAATGTTCTACACGATCAGATAGTGATTTATAAATCAAATCTTCACCCCGTGCCCCGGCCAGCGATGTAGGTGCTCATGTCTTTCCACAGATCTCGGTCCTGAGTATTTTGAATCAACTCCGCTGACAAAAATCCTTCATGCTATCGCTCTGCGTTGTCAAATGTCGCTATCTTATGGTCTGCCTCTGCCTCTTCCCTGTTGATCTTTCCAGTCATCGCCATGTTCTGCAGTGCCTCTCATCTCATCGCATGAACGAAGATCAATGACTCTGTTCCTAATAATTGTACACAGTTTTCTAATTTTATCAGCCATTTCCAGACAGTCGTTGCTGGTCACTTTGTCTGCCCACGGTAACCGCAGCAGCTATCTCACAAACTAAGTGACCAGGGTCCTCCCAGTTTGTATATTCACATTTCAAGAATGACAGTCAGCCAGCAGCATTGCTTCAACATAACAATTCAATCAGTATAATACTAATGACTACAAATATTTCTCGAATTATTCTTCAGCTCCTCGGGATTATTAAAAATGCGGACAAAGGTAGCAAAACAGACTAATTGAATGTCGCAGTACCTGGACACTTGTCAACATGACTGCTCACCTTGATCGGCCTTACGTAGAGATTCAGACGAGGAAACACTGTAGCCCCTCCTGCTTCCGAATCGCTCAGCTATAGGAAGTATACGTAAACACGATGAAAATATTTTTGTTTTGATATATGTATATATAGGCTTTACAGAAAACTACTTTTTAAGCAACAAAGCTACCCCGCACCCCCCCCCCCCCCACCTCCCCCTTTTTTTTCCATGCGTGCGCGTCCTATTGTTTTTTTCTTTTTAAATTATTTCAAGAAATGTGGAAGTCGGGAAGCTCCGACTGGCTGACAAACAAACCACTTTACTTTTGACCCGGGCAGCTTCTGCAGCGTGCTTTGTTCCAAACATATTGGTGTTACATTTCTTCTGGATTAAACAAGGCAGGCCAAAAGGGGTCATGATACATGGTCAACTCCTGGTCTCGATAATACCACTTAGGCTTTGTGTCATGGAGAAGAGAAACTTCATCCCTGGTCTCGGAAACACTTCTTTTGTCGTAAAACTCTTTACAATACGCTCAAGAGATTGAATATCCACCTACCCTACTGAACATTAATGGGTTGATCCACAAAGGTCTAAAAGGCACAATCAGTTTGGACGGTATAACTTCGGAGGAGCTTGTAATTAAAAATGGAGTGAAGCAGGGATATGTAGATGCTCCTATCTTCATTAGAATATACTTCTCCTTTCTGTTGAAGCTTGTATTTGAAGATCAGGAGGGTGGTTGTATATTCTATTCTCGATCCGACTGAAGCCCCTACAGTGATCTAAAGATGAAAGCCAAAACCAGGATAAGGAAGGTACTTACCAGAAAGTTGCTGTTTGCAGATGATGTTGCAATTGCTACCACTCATGGAGGAACTGCAATGTTTACTATCAGCATTTTGTGATTTTGGACTAACAATCAGCAAAAAAGAATACAAAGATGATGCTAATTGTTACTGATAGATCTGCAGTCGACATTGATGGAGACAAGCTATAGACAGGTGATCGGTTTACAGATCTGGGATCTACAATGAATAACAAACTATCACTGCACCAGCAAATCAACGCCAGGTTAGGTAGGGCAGCAAAAACAATGAGCAGATTAACGCAAAGGATTTTTGGTGAACAGAAGGCTCACGAACAAAACAAAAAGTATTGTCGGTCAGCGACACATAGTAAAGATCCCTTTTTACGCCGTTAGGCGCATCGGGCATATGGTAACAACAGGCAGATTTTTTTTTCCAGACCAATCGGCACTAGATGGGTAATGTGGTCAGCATTACGCCGGCCGTCTTTACTTCCCAGGGCATACATCCTGGTACCCATTTTAGGTTGGGTTCACCTGCGACGACCCATACCATGATAAAAAAATTATCCACGCAGCCAGTCGCGTTACGTAGGGATTACGAGTCGGACTCGCAACGCCTAAGCCACGGACGCTGCTTCAGCCACACACACACAGACATAATTAAAGGTTGGGGAGGAGGAAGTAGCCTAAAACACCCCACTGCTACAATGCAATGGGGCCCAACTACCCTGAGCCCCTATGATCTGACGCCCCCTACACCGGATCTTGCAATAAGACGACACCACGACAAAAACACGACAGTTGGCATCAACTGTGTGCACAGGTAAAAAAAAACTGATGTAATGTGACAGACACAAGCACAACACGAGACACAAGAATGCTAGTCACACAGGTAAGCTGCTCACATAAAACATCCATGTCGCTATTCTGTCCCCTGACCCACTCAGCGACGGGCTGTTCTCTTGTCCCATTTCTCGAGCTCTTCTCTGTAGATGTAACATTAGATTATGTGTATTTTCATCTCATTTTAATTTGGCTTATTTTCACTCTCATTCCAGTCTGGCTTATTTTTTATCTCATTCCAGTCTAGCTTATTTTCAGCCCACTCTAGTCTGGCACATTTTTATCTCATTCTAATCTGGCATACTTTATATCTCATTCGAATCTGACTTACATTGACATGATTACAATAATGTTTATTTTCATTCATTCTAACCTGGTTTATTTTCATCTCAATAAAGTCTGGCATAATTTCAACTAGTTCAGATCTGATATATCTTCATCTAATTATAATCTTGCATTTTTTTTCAATCTAATTATAATCTGTGTGTGTGTGTGTATGTGTGTGTGTGTGTGTTTGTTTTTCATCTCACTTTTCCCTGGTTTATTTTCATCTCATTCTAATCTGGCATATTTCATCTAATTTTTATCTGATACATATTCATCTAATTTTTAACTGATACATATTCATCTAATTTTTACCTGATACATATTCATCTAATTCTTATCTTATACATATTCATCTAATTCCTATCTGATACATATTCATCTAATTCCTATCTTATGCATATTCATCTAATTCTTATCTTATACATATACATCTAATTCCTATCTGATACATATTCATCTAATTGTTATCTGATACATATTCATCTAATTGTTATCTGATACATATTCATCTAATTTGTATCTGATTCATATTCATCTAATTCTTATCTGATACATTTTCATCTAATACTTATCTGATACATATTCATCTAATTTTTATCTCATTCATATTCATCTAATTCTTATCTGATACATATTCATCTTATTCCTATCTGATACATATTCATCTAATGTTTATCTGATACATATTCATCTAATTCTTATCTGATTAAGATTCATCTAATGTTTATCTGATACATATTCATCTAATTCAAATCTGGTTTAATTTCAATTCATTGTAATCTGTCTTATTTATTTACATCACTTAAATTTGTAGTTCCCACTTAGTTCAGACGTGCTCATCCCTCTTTTTTTCAAAGGATTCCTGTGTGGGTTCCAGGCCCCATTTTTGGCGTAAACCAGAATAAACCCACTGTCTCCCTAACATAACAAGCATGTCGTAGAAGTCGACTAATTGAGAGTTTCCTTCAAATTCGGCGTGCATCTGCCAGAGCGGCAAGGAACAACCACTTACACACAATTAAGAGAGTAAAACGGATATACACGCAAAACGCAGGCCCTGGCACAAAGCCACAGTGCAAACGGACAAACAACAAGGACTTTCAGTCCGATCTTACAGCAGGTGAACAAAGAAAAAGAAGAGGATTTTCAAAGATCTGTCACGGACTTTATAGTAGTAGTCGTACTGAACAACTTAATATAGACTATAAATATTGGAAGAGGAAAAGTGTTGCATTCTAAGGTTTTTAATGGGAGCAATGATAGCATCAACTCCTTTACTTAGTTTCGCAATGTAGCAACTGTAGAAACACTGATTTATGTCATTCTCGACACTAGAATGCCAAAATCTTTTCTTTGTAGTACTTTCTGAAAGAAAACTACAATATGAGCTAGATGAAGCACAAGCGGGCTTCGAACAGGGAAGAGAAACTACAGATCACATCTTTAATATGAGAATAGATTTTGAACAAAAAGTAGAGAATACAAAGTAGATCTTTATGCTTGTTTTGTTGATTATAGCAAGGCATTTGATTAAGTCCAACATCGGAAATTGTAGAGTATTAAGAGAAGCATGCGGTTTCCAGCGAATTTGGTGCATTTAATTGAAAATGTATATCACGAACAACAAGCAGCTATCAGAGCGGCTGGAGAAACATCGGATTGGTTCCAGGTGCAAAAGAGGGTGAGGCAACGGAGCCTTCTCTAGCCATACCTGTTCAATATATAAGCAGAAAACACAATGAGAAATGTCAAAATGACCAGACTTGTGACAGTTATGAACCGCTCATAATTGGTGGCAAACCTACTCCGGAACTTCGCTATGCAGATGACTCAGTCTTCCTTTCGAGAAATGTAGAGGGAATTGAAAATATAATCATGTTTGACAAAAACACAGTAATGATCAAACCTAGGTTTGAATTTCAAAAAAAAAAGTCGAACTTTTCATCTCTCTGCATATAAAATAAGCAGAAATGATCACAAACCCGAGCCACTGAGTGATGTCACGTGATAGACCAGGTCTCGGTGAGTGAGCACCATTGTAAACATCAAAACAAACACTTGATGGCTCGTTAACCCGTACATTGTACCCCGCTTGAGTCCACTGTACGTGCTCTTGTGTGTAAATTCCACAGAGATCAACTGTCGCACGTGCTGGAGCATCAGCGGAAAAGGAAACACTATCTGTTCACGCAAATTATTGATCAACTGTCTGTTGGGGATTTGTTGATGTTTTGTCAATAGTGCGTTTGTCGTTGCTTGATATTTTCTTGCCTTTTTTAAACCTTGTCGGTTTGACGTGTCCAATCATGTATGACGTGAAGTGATGACAGGTGGTGACTTGGAGACTTATGACGACATTTGACTGGTGGTAATTTGGGGACTAGTGGTGATATCATTATGATTGGACTGGTGACTTATGGTGGTGACATAGTGACATTTGACTAGTGGTGATGTGAAGCGTGGTAACTGATTGACGTGGTGACTGGGGATACTAGTGGTAGTGACTTGGTCAATCGGTGATATCATTTATTGGATGACTAGTGACATTGGTGACCGACGGTGATTTGGTGACTGGTGGTGATTTGGAAAATGGTGGTGATTTGAACATAGTGACTCGGGTGGTGACTTGAAAACGGGTGGTGTTTGGAACTGGTAGTGATGAGATTGTGACGAGTTAGTGGTGATTTGTGAATTTGGGAACTGGTGGTGCTGGTGGTGATGGGACGATGGCAACGGGTGGTGGAGACTGGTGGTGATGGGAAACTTGCAACGGGTGGTGATTTGAGAACTGGTGGTGATTTGGGAACTGGTGGTGAGGAACTGCGAACTGGTGGTTATTTGCAGATGGTGAATTTGGGTGGTGGTTATTTGCGAACGAACTGATTGTGAACTGGTGGTTTAAGAAGTGGTGATTTGGGAATTTGGGAACTGGTGATTGAAGTCATTGGTGGTGGTTATTTGTAAACTGGTTTTGATTCAGTGACTGGTGGTGATTTAGGAACTGGTGGTGACTTGGGAACTGGTGGTGGAAATTTGGTGAATTTAAGGAACTGGTGTGAGTTGAACTGGTGGTAGAACTGGTGGTGGGAACTTGATTAGGAAACTGGTGGTGATTTAAAAGTTGGTGGTAATTTGGGAATGACTTGGAACTGGTGGTGATGGTGGGGAACTGGTGGTAATTTGAGAACTGGTGGTGATTTGAGATTTTGTGGTGATATTGGGAACTGGTGGTGATTGGGGAACTGGTGGTGATTTGAGAACTGGTGGTGATTTGAGAACTGGTGGTGATTTGGGAACTGGTGGTGATTTGGGAACTGGTGGTGATTTAAGAACTGGTGGTGATTTGGGAACTGGTGTGATTTGGGAAGATTTGGTGGTGATTTGAGAACTGGTGGTGATTTGAGAACTGGTGGTAATTTGAGAACTGGTGGTGATTTGAGATTTGGTGGTGACTTGGGAACTGGTGGTGATTTGAGATTTGGTGGTGATTTGAGATTTGGTGGTGACTTGGGAACTGGTGGTCACATAGTGAATGGGGTTAAGATGAAATGAATGGTGACAACTAGTTGATGACTCTAGTTGATGACTCGTCAACAAAAGGTCAAGGCTCACACAGACATTCCCAGAATGCTCACGATCTCTCCAAACAACAACGAAATATATCTAGCCTGTCTCATTTAGACGGTCGCGCCCTATAATCCTGGCCAGAGCTAAAAGATTGATGGCACACAGAAAGAACACAATCTTCTGCTCCTGCATGTCCTTATCTCGGCCGGCGTGATGTTGACCATATTCCCCACAGAGTGCTGATTGTCCTGTAAAATAGAGATCCAGCCCTATATGCCCAATACGCATAAAGGCGTGGATAAGTGCCCTTTTGTCCTTATTTAATAAAATTAGTAGAAGCGAGACCTTTAACTGGCTCTTGCCAAGTACTCCCAATCTGGATCATCTTTGATAATTCCTTCTATGACTCTCTACATCATTCGTTCGTTTCTGTTTCTCCTACTATTTCCTCCTCATACCTTCCTCAGGACGAGCAATGAGGATTTTCACATAAATATTAAAAGCTGTGTATCTATTAGGGTCACACGAATGAATAGATACACGTATATAAAAGGAAGAAGATGGAAACAAGAAAATAACAAAGATAATACCAGTGTTCTTCATCTGCGCCATCTGGGTGAAGTTTCGACATGACAACCTTCAGGACAAGTCACAATAGCTTCGTCTACTTCCTCAAAAGCCAGCAAAGAGTCTAACACTGGTGGTGCTTGTTTTCACTGCTTAACTACTCGTCTTGTCTTCTCTTCGAGTCTTGAGTGATGCATAGAGCTCACAGGTACTGCCTAATTATACAAATACTAAAATATAAAACCACATACAAATGTGATCTTGCCGTTCCCAAGTGAGTAGAAATGAACTGGCTCCTTCAAAACGTCTGTCGCGTTTTCTCAAGTAGGGGGAGGGGGACGCTAAATGTAATTTTTTTTTCAAACTACTATACAAGGGACAGACAAAGGGACAGACAAATGGACAGACAAATGGACAGACAGATGGACAGGCAGAGGGACAGACAAATGGACAGACGAGAATTCTTACTACAGAGTCTTCGTGTGGGACATACAGACCACCCAGTCCATAGTTGACGATCTGAAAGGGTTCTGCAGGTGTGTCCAGTGGCAGCTGACTAGTGTCCAGCCCGGTGATCTGCCCCACACGTGCTGATAATCGACGTATTGTGACCGTGTTGTCTGGCAGCCAGGCTCTTGAAAAGACAAATAAGCGATCACATAATATAAAATCAGGTCCACGTCTGCAACATGTGCAGCTGCACAGGGTCACATTTTTTGGGAAGGTAAAATTGTAAGCGGTAACATATAACTTAGTTTTTAAAATGGCCTTATTTGTATTGCTATTTCCATTATGGATGTTTAGTTATCTATTGCACATCATTGCTCAGTTAGGATTTTAACTTTTTAATTTCTTTGATATGTTGTTTATTCAGGGTTAAATATTTCAAAACAGTTTAAAGAGGAAGTTAATAATACCTCAACTTTTTGTTGGTTGTCTGTAAACTAATAGCGATACTGAAATGTATGTATGGGGGGGGGGGGGGGGGGGGGGGGAACTTCATAAGGGGTATTGTACATCCTAAATACAGTTCTGCATATAATTTGTATATACCGGTGCTAAGTGGCTCTTTAGCCATATTTAAACGTTCTCCTTTCAGGTATTTTTGATAATTTTATATTATTTCAAACAAACTGTTATTGTTTTTACTTTTCAGCGTATTTTTATTGTTATTACTGCACACTTAATCAAGGCGGAATTCCCTTAAACCCTCACAGTTAGAAAAGTACGTGTTGTCTTCGTGTTGGTGCAACTGACTCCAAAGATTCTACAGCACTATATGCCTCGCCTAGTTTGAAAACTCTGTGATTCATGCATTTGTAGGTGGCATCTTCTTGTATCCTTGTCTACCCCTTACTCACTTTCATTCAGTGTTTCTCTACATGATAATTACTGTGACAAACAAAGTGTGTATGATTCAATGACTCACGTTTGACTGACCCTCAGTAGATGTGTCCTGTTGCTTGTTCTCTGGTTCTGGTGCAGCGCAGACGGCGTCAACTGCAGATAAAAGCAACGGATGTTTGTTAAATTCAGTTATGCAAACAGAAAGATAGCGTTCTTATTTGAAGTTATCGTAGTAATCACGTGACTGATTTTAAATTTCACGCGGTTAGATGTACAGCAGCTCGAAGGTGTGGTTTATGTACTTCAGCAAGAAATGGATTCATTTTGTGCTTCGTTAAATGTTGATTTAACTCTGTAGTAATGCACCTGACGAGATACAACGAAATATGACTGGCAATAAATTGTGCAATGTATTGTTTGTGTCCCTATTACTTAAATTGTGAACGGGAAAACATTGTTTTGAATTTGAAATTTAGTTAAATCGAGAAAGAACTGCTAATGTGAAGTAAGCAAGTAAATATTTAAGCAAAGGTTCTACTTTAGTCAAGATATGTGTCTGCCTCTTATTTTCGAAGTGAGTGAACGAGTTATCTCCAACTTTACCAGGACCGCAAAAGGAACGACCAACAGCTGTGACACAAAGTGCCACCATTCGGATGAGATTCCCACATGCACAATTCCCAGAAACCCCGTTCAACCGTTGGGTTATACTAAGGCCACCAACGACAGAATTGAGTTTCATATTGGGACAAAAGAGATATTCCTGTAAGCTCTGCCAAAGATCGCGTACACTTTAGAATTATGAAAAATTGATTATAATTTTTAAATGTTGTATATATATATATATATATATATATATATATATATATATATATATATATATATATATATATGTGTGTGTGTGTGTGTGTGTGTGTGTGAGTGTGTTTGAGTGTGTGTGTGTGGGAAGTGTGTGTGGGGGGGAGTGTGTGTGTGTGAGACTAGTTCCCACCATTTGTGTGGGAGTATGTGTGTGTGAGACTCTATGTGGGTGTGGGAGTGTGTGTGGGAGTGTGTATGTGTGTGTGAGACTGTGTGTGGAAGTGTGAGTGTATGTGTGTTTGGGAGTGTGTGTGTTTGTGTGTGTGTGAGACTGTGTGTGTGCGAGTGTGTGTGCGAGTGTGTGTGTAAGTGTGTGTGTGAGACTATGTGAGTGTGTGTGTGTGAGACTGTGTGTGTGTGAGTGTGTGTGTGTGTGGAAGTGTGTGTGTGAGACTGTGTGTGCGTGTGTGTAAGTGTGTGTGTGTGAGTGTGTGTGTGTGAGAGACCGTGTGTGTCTTACTGCTAAAACTGTCCCTTTCTGCATTTACCACTTTGTGGTATCGGCGGGGGATTATTTAGTCTCAAAATTTAGGACTGCATGACAAGTGCTGTCGCCACGAACTGTACAGCTCAAGACTTCTGGCGCCCGACAAACAAACAAAATCCAAGACCTTACTGATGATTCGAATCTGGGTCTTCCGTATGAAAGTTTCTATGATATCGCCTACCACTAGAATATGGCCTGCAGCCTAATTATGGTATGCTTTTGGTGAGGTCAGTAAGGAAGGTAATCAAAAGTAATGTTGTAACCTTTTTTTTTAAAGAGTTTACCAAGGAGCGGTGGAGTGACACTTAGTAAAAGAATGAAATCTCTCAACTTACTTTCGTCCAAGCCTCGTCTGTCATGTGATCAATCTCACTCTGCGATATGACGTCATAAAACCGGATCAGGGGAGGAGACTGATGAATGAGCTCAGCTTTGTACCGAAAGTAGCCAGCGATGGTTCTCCAGAAACAGTTCAACGAGTGGCCCGGAGACGCTGCTGATCTCACCTGGACGGAGTCACGACATAGCCTTACATAGGCTGCCTGAATGCCGTCTGATGGACCTCTCTGATCTGTATAGGACAGAAACATGACGTAATCTTACCAGGGGATTCAATTCTTAGAAAGGTATTGTCCTATCTGAGAATGTCACTCCATCAAAGTCTAGATCTGCAATTATCTATGATTATATATTTATCAAATAAATATGACCCATCATTGTATACATATCAGATGAGCATGGCCCATCATTTTATGCCTATCAAATGAACGTGATGGCTTCCCTTTGTTTACCAGACCCCTACAAGAGATTAATTCTATAAAAGCATCTTATGATTAACTTTAAATTTGTCTTTATTTAGTTTTACCAGGGCAGCGATAAATTACGACCTGCTCCTTGAAATATGAGAGCACCTCCAGTAGCTGACACTCTAAAAGCTCGAAACGTCAGAGATTGCTCATGTTTTCTGCAAGTAACCTCAGATTATCTCTGTGGTGACATTCGTGTTCTCGGTTCAAGGTCGATTTTTCAATTTGTGCTTCTTAAAATGCACACTATAAATTGTCCTTAGTAACCACAATCAACAAAATACTTGCAAACAGGAGCTGTCAAAATACGGCTGTCCTTCGTCACCACAATCAACAAAATATTTGCAAATATGAGCCATCAAAATACGGTTTTCCTAAGTAATCAAGGTTTTAAAAAATAAGTTGAGACATGAGGTATCAAAACACGAGTTCCTAGTGTGTACTCTAAAATTTGATTGTAATGCTGGGGAAACTGCGAGAAGATGGGATTTGGTTTACAAAAGAACGTTGAGTACATCATGGACAGAGAAGAAAACAGATGATGTTTACTGATTGAGTATATCATGGAGAAAACAGATGATGTGTACCGATTGAATACATCATGGAGAAAATAGATGATGTGTACCGATTGAATACATCATGGACAGAGAAGAAAACAGATGATGTGTACCGATTGAATACATCATGGAGAAAACCGATTATGTGTACCGACGTTGTGTGTGTCACATGATCTCTCATCAAATCGTTGCAGATGCGAGAAATGAAAGTGTTAATGCATACACAGTCAAAGGAAAACACTGACACCTGTCAGAAGATAATCCAACAATCAAACAACAACGTAAGATAATGTCACTGAATAGTCATTATCACGAGAAAGTAAAATCAATAGCAAGACGAACTGCTCCAGGTCGGTTATCAGAATCATCTTCTGGTCATCTGATAATCTCAGTTTCAGCTTTATAGCGTCACACTTTTGTGCCAGGAAAAAACACATAAAATGTCAATTACTTTCCCTCGTGGGAAAACTGACAGTCTGCAATCTCAGCATGTCCACTAGCATATGCATGCATTGAAACCATAAGGCAACCATTAGAAGTGCTAACACAAACATTCCGACATTAGAATTGCAGTTCATCATCGACGGAAGCAGCTGTTACAAAGAGAACAGCAGTTGCACATTTAATAACATAAGGAGCAATCAATTTTGAATCTACAGTTCATAACACCACGTTGCTCTCAGTCGAAAATCATTCAAAATGAAATCTGCAGCTCACATTGTCCCTCCATGCATTCAGTTTGGTAGCTGCGCGACAAAACTATATCATTTCAGTCTACACATGGAGGAAAATGCAATCGCCACCGTCTGTCAGAAGCACAAATATGCCTTCGCTAAAGACATTGACCGTGTCTATCGTCGATTTTGGCTGAAAGCACACACACAAATCTCCACCGTCAATATCATCAATATCAGTTCGTGTCATTATATGTAAGAAAGAGACTTGCAGTTTATTCATCCATTCCGTTTTACCCTAATGTGCAATTCCTTCGATTTTATGGATGTGATCCGGCCCAGCATCTTTGGCTTCTCTCATCAACGTTCACCTTAAGGTTTCTTTTAGACATCCTTGTTTCTACTTGATGAGTCTTTGTTTTATTTTGTCAGGTTGTGCCCTGTATAGCGCCATCTTTATTGTCTCATATCTGTTAATAATAAGAGTTGCCCAGACATTTTTCTTATTTCTTCACCCTTGTTGAAATCAACCAATTTAATGTTCGCAACTTTCCTGAGGCATTTTATTTTCAAATGCTCTTTACTTTCGTTCCAAGTCTTTAGTGGTTCTTCAACTTTAACTGCCATATCTTAAAACTGAAATGATGTTAAATAGAAAATAATATTTTTTAATAATTTAAAGTTCCAGAAGAAAAACAAATTATTATTCAACAAGACACAAACGAACATTCACAATACTTACCCAACATACCAAGACACGCACGAACGTTGACACTACTTACTCAACATACCAAGTCACGCAAGAACATTCGCAATACTTACCCAACATACCAAGACACACACGAACATTCACAATACTTACCCAACATACCAAGAAAGACAAGAACATTGACACTACTTACCCAACATACCAAGACAGACAAGAGCATTGACACTACTTACCCAACATACCAAGACACAGACGAACATTCACACTACTTACCCAGCATACCAAGTCACATACGAACATTGACACTACTTACCCAACATACCAAGTCACACAAGAACATTTCACAATACTTACCCAACATACCAAGTCATGCACGAACATTGACACTACCTACCCAAGAAAACAGAGGTATTTGAGGAAGCTGCTAATAACTTCTTGATTGTCTCCAATTGATCCAATATTCTTTTATGTGGGTAGCCATTTATTTCAATGAAAGTGTCAACGATCCCGAACCATCGTTTTGCCTCGGTATACATCCTGTACTTGTGGGCAACCCGAGTGATGAACAAGTAATCCTCGCTGGACAATGTCCAGTATTTACACCCACAACACTGACCCGTTCTTTTCAGTATCTTTCCGCGTTTCCGAAATGTCAGATTTTGAATTATTATAAAGCCTTCTTTGGTGAAGCAGCGACAGAAATTGGTCATGTGTGAGCATCGTGTATTTAGATTGAATTATCTGTTTGGAGCAGTCAGTACTGGTCAAGCGGTCAAGCCAGGATGGAGATGGAAACAGGTCATAGATTTGACCAATTGTGAGCAAACCAAGAGCGGCGCCAGTAACGTCAATCTTCTGGGGCCAGTTTTGCCATTTGGAGAGAACATCGAACATGGCGATAATGTTTTCTGTAACCGAAGAAATAGCCACGTTACAAAATCGGATGACTTTATAAATTATAAATGAGAACATCGAGCATGGCAAGAATGTTATATCTAACCAGGAAACATTTAGACTTTACATCTGTTATCTTTATACATTATACGTATGAATGTGCTTTTGTGTCCAATAACTCCTATAGCTTTCCTGTCGTCATCGAGTGAGTAAGGAAACAGAGATTTTATTGTATCAGGTTCAAGCGTGGCTGTGTGCCATCTATTCCATCCAGACTATTACCCGGACAGTTTGACATCCTAAAATAAGATTTTAATCTGGATGGCAGACCAAGACCATCAAAGGGTTTGAAGCAGTGAACGAACGAAGGAACGAACATTATGTTCAAAGAGTGACAAATTGGACACGCAGGACTGTCTTACATTCGCCCTTTCAAACACTCGCTTTTCATAACACTTATTTTTTCACATCAAAACAGAGTATTCTTTTCTTCTTCTTCTTCTTGATGTGAATTCCGGCGGTAAGCACACTTCAAAACTTTTGGCTTTTAGTACCTGAAAGTAAATTTTACAAAATATACAAGATGTAAATTAAGAGACGCGAATTGACGTAACTAAAGAATCCTAATGCTGGTGGCAGAACAACAGGACAAGTTGCACAACAGGTGGATTATAAAGTATTGTTGGTGTCACAGGATTTAAAATCAAAGAAAGTTACCAGTAAGTCTGCGACAGTTGCTGGATGAGCTTTTGGAAACTAATCGATTTACGAGATTCCACTCCCGTACAAGGCGTCTGAGATACGTGAATCCAACTACGGGATTACTGCAACTTTGTTGGCGATGTTTTGACGATGGCGTTTTTCTGTTTGATGCAAGACAAATGTCTGGTAGAAGACAAACAAATTAATCAGTGGTTAAAGTGATGTCTTTGTGAATGCCTGCTTCTTTCTTCTTCGCGTTCACCGGTTGTAAACTCGGGCGGAAAATTCTGTTTGTTCAGTTACTTTTGAAATTTATACTTGTTGGAGAACTTGAGTGTTGCATGTACATCCGTTTTTACAGATCTGACTTATTTGTGTGCAGACTGTTGGTTTCTTGCCTCTCAGGCAGATGCACTCCGACTTCGAAGGAAGCCCCAATTAGTCGACTCTTACGACATGCTTGTTGGAAAAGCAGTGGGTCTATTTTTGTTTTCCCTACAATAGGGCCCTGGAACCCACCAGGGGACTGATAAATGTGTTTCCCTGTATTATGGAAGACAAATGTTTTCAGGTAGATGACAAACAAGTTAAAAAATAAATAAAGAATACTTAGGTAGATCATAGTTTACCAAAGCTATGTACAAAGGACTGAATTATCGAACGAACAAACGAACGAACTTTTTTCGGAAAGACAAACAGGTGGACGGACAAGTAAAGGATTTTCTGCCACGTCATCAGACGTATTGGGCACATAAGGGTTATACCTATATTTTATAGACCAATCGTCACTCGGTTTGTGATATAGTTAACTTTACCCGCTAGCCATGTTAGGCTGTGTCAACCTGGGATCCAAGATCATTTTTGAAAACAAGTCCGGCTCCACCAGAACCCCAACCGATGATCTTGGCAATCTACAAGCAGGTCCGAATCCGTAGTCTGGCCTCTACACCACACTGACTCTCAGGTGGATAGACAGGATATACGAAATTATGTTGAAAACAGAAGTGATTGTGGTCGAAAAGGTATCAGAATATTTGTCTTTGTCTTCGTCATGTTATCCAGAAATTAGGAACTGGGACACATTGAGACCCCACCCCCCACCCCCCCCCCCCCCACCCCCACCCCAACACCACCTTTATTTTCTTGAGAAACGTGTTTTAGGAGCTTTTCCCTCCCTCCCCCCCCCCCCCCCCCACCCTCGGTTTATAAGAGGGTCTGAATTATTTCCCATCCATATCAAGTCTCTTTTTCAGTTTTTGAATATACATGTTATATTATTGAAATAGACAGATGGGGAGCTCAGATACTGACGAAACCAGACATTAAAAAAAAATGATCTTAGCTCCCTGATTGACCCAGAATTAAATTGGCACCAGGTAAAGTCATGTGAAGTAAAGGCAGTCGGCGTGATGCTGACCATATCACCCACCGAGTGTCAGTCAGTTGGTCTATAAATTTAGGACTAGCCGAAGCCGGGGAACAACAATTCATTCATTAATTCATGCATTAGTTATTCTGTTGTGATATTGTATTTCCCAGCCATATTTACTTTGTGTCACCACTAGCTCTCCCCCCCCCCCCCCATCCCCCTCCATCCCCCTCCCAAACTAACTCCTGGCCTTAGTGATGATTTGAGAACTTCGAACACAACGTTTTGTAACTTTGGGCGGCTCCGTGAAGATTAGCACCTTTGACGATGATGTCGGCACGGCACGGCAGGGTGCAGTCCAGTGCGCTAGGCTTGACCAAGACACAGTACCAGTGTAAATTATTGCTTAGAGAACATGACTCGTTTAAAGATTAACTAAAACAGCTTGGTAGTGGGTGGAAAAAACCAGCATAGAGACTCTGGGTGATTTATTTGAGGTTGCTTTTTTTGGGGGGGGGGGGGGGGGGGTTGTGTGTGGGGTGTGGGTGGAGGAGGGGGGGGGGGGCAGGAGACCCTCTGTGGCGAAGTAGTCCAGCTGTTTGTCTCGCGCTCTAAATGAAAATCGTGGATTCGCTTCACGGACGCGTCAATCAATTTAAGAGAGCGATGTTTAAGGTGATCTGTGTGGATCGTGGCTGGAGCTACAGAGTTCATGCTTGACACATTGATTTCCGCAAGAGTCCGGCTGTTCTACGGAGAGTAAGCGAATCATGTTGGGTAACACTCAGTGCAGTGAAGTCGATTCTCTGGACCTTTAACGTTCTTATTCCAGGGTATGCGCGCCACCCACCCCCCCCCCCCCTCACCACCCCCATGACGTTAGACTGTCGGTGAAATAACCACTGATCGATTTTACAAATAAATGTTCACAATTGGTTGTTTGTTTTTCAAAGAATGGACGACACAAATCTAATTAAAACTGGGGTGTCAATGGCCGTGTGTCGATTATGTGGCTGGATGCGGTCATTCACCACTGGCTGTCATGAGAGGAAGCTGTTCACAAAGATAGTTCGGCAGTTAGTCAGTCAGACTGTATGCGTGACTGGCTGAGACACAAACAAGGTTGCCTACAGAATGACAGGGAAACAGTCAGGTGACTGTGTGTCTGTCTCTTTCCAGTCTCGCGTGCTCTCTCTCGCGCTCTCTCTCTCTCTCTCTCTCTCTTCTCTCTCTCTCTCTCTATATATATATATATATATATGTGTGTGTGTGTGTGTGTGTGTGTGTGCGTGTGTGTGTGTGTGTGTGTGTGTGTGTGTGTGTGTGTGTGTGGGTGGATGTACAAGCATGTCTGTCAACCATATCTACAATTGACGGCGTCAGAAACGTGAGTTCTTACCTTTGCATGTCATCAACGAGTTTGCCGCTCTCTCCATTTTGCCCGGACACATAAAGTATTTTCTCCATGTGGTCAATGACCTTGTTCTCCAAACTACTCAAGGCCATGACCCGTGCCACTGATGTAAACACTTCGGCATGAGTCCAGAAAGTTTGTAAAACAACAATTACATGAATGATTTCTAGGACACGTCCCGACATTATAAACCGCATCCAATCATTGTTTTCAACATATGTTGCAAAATAATAAACACACAGATTCAAACTACATATTCTTTGAAAGCAGTTGATAAAGTGTCTTCTCTCTGTGATCGTCATTTAGAAGTGACCGCAAACTCAAAGTATAGTCTGCGAGGCCGGACGTTCCAGACAGCCATTTTTTTTCCTGAAAAAAAAAAAAACCTGTGGCAATAGACGCAGATGTCCTTCCTTTTACTTTACACATAATATAAGTCATACATTTTCAAGTTCTGAAAGCAACTCAAACTTGGATATTATCAAAGGCTAACCTACGTAAAATAACCGCCTGTGAAATGAGATGCCTGAGAAAAGCCGCCATCTTAACCATCGGAGACAAAGTTAGAAATGATATTATCAGAAGACTTTGGGAACCAAACTAAGCAGCAAATTCACTGAGAAACAGAAGATCAAATGGTTTAGTCATCTAGTAAGAATGCAACAAGAACAGCTGTCATCGCAGGTGCTACAAGTGAAAACATCTGATGTGACAGCAAGAGGTCACCCTAAGAGAACACGTACTGATGACATTAAAGAGCTTGTACATCGACACGGAAGGACAATAGCCATTGCTATTATCAAACATTGTATCGCAAACCTCACGCCAATAAACGGCTGTAGTGGTAATTGACGATGATGATGGTAACTCAAAAGTGTTTAAAGACGAGAAGGTGAAGGTGGACTTAATTTTATCGGGGTTTCTCCAAACCGATGTGGTCTCTCGCTGGAGTGGGATGTCGCATGACGGTAACGTTGCACAATGCACGTTCTTTTTAGTTCTAACTTGAACCATCAAACATTTCCAAAAATATTGCTCTCACAAACTAAGTGAAGACGATACGACAGCGAACTCACCACATTCAGATAGAGGCGGTAAACGTATGTACCAATTAGCTACCAAACATCACAGTAAACACTCAAAGAAGTTGTTCATATGTTAGATCATCGAGTTCATTGAACCTGTCTTTACCCCACACGGTTCGGTCTCTGTCCACATAGTGGCTATTGGCTGGCTAAGTATGTCGCACAAACTGGAATCTTCCTAGCTCCAGCGACACATCGAAAGATCACCGAATTATCCGCGTTTGGGAACCGAAGAGTTCAAACTCAAACCCACAACTTTATAACCCATTCAATGTAGATTTTTTATTTGTTTATTTGAAGTTATATATAATAAAGGATGGACTTTTTCACCACAGACGTACCGGGCATACATTGCTTTTTCTTCTTTTTCTTCTTCTTCTTCTTCTTCTTCTTCTTCTTCTTCTTCTTCTTCTTCTTCTTCTTCTTCTTCTTCTTCTTCTTCTTCTTCTTCTTCTTCTTCTTCTTCCTCTTCTTCTTCCCCTTCTTCTCTTCTTCTCTTCTTCTTTCTTCTTCTTCTTCTTCTTTCTTGTCTTCTTCTTCTTCTTGCTTCTTCTTTCTTCTTCTTAATGCTTCTCTTCTTCTTCTTCTTCTTCTTCTTCTTCTTCTTCTTCTTCTTCTTCTGTCTTCTTCTTCTTCTTCTTCTTCTCTTCTTCTTTGTCTTCTTCTTTTTCTTCTTCTTTCTTCTTCTTCTTCTTCTTCTTCTTCTTCTTCTTCTTCTTCTTCTTCTTCTTCTTCTTCTTCTTCTTCTTCTTCTTCTTCTTCTTCTTCTTCTTCTTCTCTAGTTCCGTTCGGCCTTTCAATGTCAGGTTTTGAAGAGACATCCGGTGTGAGAATTAGTGTTTGCTACGTAGATGCTTATATTTAATGCCTCGGATATTTCCTCACTGGATCGCCTGCATCAGCGACCTCTAGATCTGCTTCTGTTATGTCTAATTGACATTCTAACTGACAGGATTCGCTGTGGGGCATTGTCTCCTGTTAGTCTTGACACATGTCCGAACCATTTGATCTGTTGTCAATTAGTGTCGTTTAATAATGGTTCCGTTCCAAACTTTGTTTCCTGATATCGTCATTTCTGATCCTTTCTCTTGTAGCTACATTTAGGATACGCCACAAACATTTTATTTCTATTGTATCGATGGTTCTCTTGCCTGCTCCTAGTATCATCGACTAAGAACATTATGTTTTTCGTTGTTGGTTTTCTACGCTTATCTTGATAAGTTGTTCTGTTCTCGCAGTTGTCACGGCTTATGTTTTTTTTTTGTTTTTTTTTGTTAATTTTTACGTTTTGTGCTTTTGATTCAAATGATGCCAAATTCATATTTTTATAGACCTATCCTCATTCCGTGGGTGTTGTGGTCCACATCACACTGGCCGCCTTTACTTCCCAGTACATTAGCTGGTAACCACTTTAAGTTGGGTCGACCTGGGAGCCAAGTCAATTTTGATAAAACGATCCCCTCCGATTCGAATCCAGACCTTCAAGCCGACGGACGAGTGTCTAGCCACCGCACCACTACGGTGTCCTAGTGTATATTTAGTACAGAAAATTAGAGAGCACAATAGACAACACGGGAGCAACCAGAGTGGAGCGGCTAGACTCGCGCTTTCTGGTAGAACGGTTGTGGGCTCAGTTACTGAAGGAGCCGGAATTTTTACAAAATTAACCTCGACTCCCAACCTGAAAAAGGTATCAGGTAAAGTCATGGGAAGTAAAGGCGGTCGGCGTGATGTTGACCCCGTCATACACTGAGCACCGATTGGTCTATAAAATATGGGCCTACCCCTATGTGCTTAATGTGTTCTTTATAAGAGTCATCTACTTGCTTACTTTACAACAGATAACACGAAATTCAAAATGTGACACTAGTACCTGGTTGAAGAAATAGGTTCGAATCCTTCACCGATCAGCGAATTTGAAATCCATCACAAGCTAGGGTTCCATAAACCACATCGAAATCACAGTTTTATAAGTTGCACAAATAATTACACCTTGGTCGTTAAAAAAATCCATTAACGAACAGGTGAATATATATTAATAGTCAGTGAACCTATACGGACACGACACATAAATGCCTTCAATATAATATAACAATTACAACCAACCTAAACTCCGCTTTTATCTTGCGAGGAATGCAACATTCCTCTCCGCGTTTCACTTCTCAGATACACTCCTCCATTTCGCTGCCTTTATTATCCTCTTTGTTGAAGCTCCATAATAACAGGATTTTTTTTGTTCGCTTTATCACGTGCCCGACCAGGATGATGGACTCAAGGGTAGGGTGGAGGCAGGGGCGAGAGCTAAGAGCACCACTCCGACAGGAACAGATGGCAGAAATAGCCCCTAAAGTTGGCGACGATTGATTTTCTGTTTGTCTGCCCGTGTCCTAGAGAACCTTGAGAGCTAGATTTCTACCTGATACAGCCTTCTTCAGATGCGATAGCCTAGTGACTTGCACGGTTGTCTGTTGACATAGTAGATCAGGGTTCGAATCTTTCTCCAGGCTGGTTAAAACATATCTTATATTTGATGTTTAATGTTTACTTAAGAATTGATATCATATCCCTTTGGAGAGTTCCAAATCTGATGGCACCAGTAACTACGTGATTGTATATCTGTCTCACTCTTCCCCAGCTTGTTTGTCGTCGGCCAGATTTTTCAGTCACTCCTAGCAGCACCACCAGGACTACTAAAGCGACCAGATCTAAGGCGAGCAACAACAAAAGCTCTGGGAAGTGAAGGCGGTCGGTGCGATACTGGCCTGATCACCGCACTCATCAAGTTCCAGTTGGTCTGTACATACATCAGGCCTCAATGCTTGATATATTTCCTTGTTTTTGACATTCTCCCAGAGAACTGACGGTGCCTTATGCGATTAGTTGCGTGTACAACTACTTACCAGTTGTAACTGCTGCTTCCAACCATGACGAACTGAACTTCTGTTCTCGGTCTGTTTGTGTTGGTACTTCTGACAGCTGCCTTGTGCATTGAATTAGTGTTGTATACCCTATATGTTAATGTTCTCTTTCTTACTGCTCTGCCACATGTGTTAATAGCATGTTTCTTATTGCTCCACCCAACATGTTAACACATGATAATGGCCTGTTTCTTATATATTATTAGCAGTGTGTGCCGTGTCAATAATATTGTGGGATCATGATCTGCCACTTTGGTAATATCAACAAAGCCTCTGGATTTCATTATGTTACGGAAAAACAAACATTTGGCTCTTTCCTCAATGACGCGCAGTGCATAGATCAATATAAAAAGGAAGCTGGATGAGCAAGCGTTTAGCTCACACATAAAACTCTGTAAAGCAGAGCTTTCAAAACTGTTCATATTGGTTACATGCTTTTTTAGACAAGCATAATTTCGCGGCAGAGTAATTCACTTTGCTAGCTAACCAGATATGAACATAATTCTTGTTAGAGATATTGACATATTTATGCTGTAAGTTCACGCAGCGAACATTCACACTGCAGCCGAAACATGAATGCGCCTAGATACTAGAGCGGTACTTCGGGAACTCAAATCTGGAAAATCCCAGGTATTCGAAAATTACTCTCTGAAATGGGCAACCGGTGTAGGGGATACCATCCCACTGTGGAGTTCCCAGAAATGAAAGAACTGATAAGCTAGCTAAGGAAGGTGCAAATGAAGAACAACCTGACGTACCAGTTTCTTATCAACAGAAGAAGAGAATAATCAAATCAATCAGAAATCCACCACAACCGGCAAAAGACAATTACCATATGTTGGACAGACCAGAACAAGTCATTATTCTACGCCCTAGAACAGGTCACAATCAACTTCGCAGCCACATGTACAGAAAATTTAAGACTAGCGAATCAGCCATGTGTAGAAGTGGATTAGCAGCTGAGACAACAGGTCACATTCCCTAAGACTGTCCCACGTACAACATATCAAAGCGCAACTTTTAGCCACGAGAAACACCGGTGCAAGCCAAACTTTTAGAGTCACTTATTGAATTACAACAGACAGTGAAGTTCATACTAGAGACAACATTGCAGATATAATCTATTTCAAGCAAACGAAAGAAGAAGAAGAATTGTATTGCGACACACACGTTTTGACAGCTCTGCCGAGACGCTTTTGCGTCTATCGGGGTGAGGATGATGCTGCGATTTTACTACCAATTTCAGGCAGTAGTGGTTGACTCCACAAGGTTTGCGTTGTAAAGTTCTCCGTCCCCTCCCCAGTGCCAGAAATGAGGGTGTGGTGTTACAACTGTTCTAACGTTTCACACAAAAATTCGTTCTTTGGTTACTGATTATTCTCTGGTCTAACACGATTACATGACCTTGGAATGAAACCTGGTAAAGTACGCTAGTGCCGTCTTCGGCGTCAGGATAGGAAACGTTATAACCAACTTCTGGTGAGACAATCAGTAGAGGCACCTTGGAGTATCTTCTGCATCGGAGGACTGAGTATGTAAGACAATGCCTAATGTGCAATGTTGTCGATAAGAAAACAACGCCGGCGCTTTGGACAATTAGTTCCAGGCGGTTTAACTAGAACTAACACTAACGATATCCATTACAAGCTGCTAGTGTTCCCGCTGACAAAATCAATGTTTACGATTTCTCCATGTGAAGCCTAAATTGCTTTTTCCAATTAGTGATACAGATTGTGGGAATTTATGTGGGGAAACTGCACAAACTCAGTCAGAACGGAACTGTCTGGTGTGTTATTACTTGAACAAAAGAGGTAAGGGTCGCTTGGACGTGTGTTCGATTTGGGTGTGGAAAATGCATTACGGCGTTGAAGTCAGGGGCGTGTCCTGCAAGGTTTTGTAAAGTCGGTAACATGCATATGTTTTACACGTAAAACTTTGTGCTGTTTGAGGTCGTTTTATGTTGTAAAAGAAGTAACTGTCTGTCCGAATATTTAATCTGCTCCACTGTATCGAATGTTAAGGTAGTCTTTTAATTTACTATATTCAGTTAATAATGTCCCCAGATATTTAAACAGATACCTGTTTAATGCCGTTACACTCTACTGCTATATTTCTGCTTCTCTCTTTATATTAACATTAGCTTTTGTAACCTACATTATATTAAATAAGCGTATATTCCACAAAGTTACATTATGTGAGTGAAAATACATTCTACCATCTTAAATTAGATCTAATGAACATACAATGTACGGTAGTATATTACATTCAGTAAGTTACTCAACGGTTAGACAGAAGGCTAGTTAGTTAGTCTTTCTTTTGAGCCTAAGGTGGAGCATAGGGCAGAGGTCTGGCAATTCGTTGTCACCTGACTTAGGTCATGGATATTCATTAAGCCCATAGTTGAGCCGTCCCTGATGATGGTTCTACGCAAAGTCTCTCTTGGTCTTCCACGTTTTCTTCTCAATTCCGGTATCCATTTGAGGGCTTGATGGGGAAGTATTGTCTTATCCATTCTGAGTGCATTGCCGATGGATTTCTTTTGGATATCTGGGTGTGTTGAACACAAAAGCACTATGTCGTCAGCAAAGACAAGGTTCTTCTAAAATTGTGTCAACTCATTTAATGCCCAAGTTTGTGCTGTTTGTGTAGTAGGAAGTAGGCCTAATTTATTTATCCTCATTTAGAAAGGCGTCTAGTGCCATCAGTGGTATGCGTCACGAAGATCAATGTTTTACAACCTGTAGCCTGCGAACCAACGTCAGTCTGCTTACATTCCTATCAGCCACCAAAAAATCCCCCCTCCCCCACTAACTCAGAACTCTAATACGGATTATTGCAACGCTTAGTCTCAGAAACAACACTCTAGCCCGATATATCTGAATCTCCCAGCAGCAGGATTTAAGCTAAAATCTCGAGTGATGTCAATTCTTGACCAATTATTTATTTATAATAAACTCACACCTTACTTCTTGATACACTCATCGTAATGCTGGTGGGGTTTTTGAAGGGACCAGTTAGGAGTCGTGATTTCATATTTGTCCCTAGCCCCTGTTTCAGGCACGTTTACGTACGTGGTCTGATAGCTGTAAGTGGTTTGGGGGTTGTCACTGAAGGGTCAAAACAGATAAGGCAATCATTTTAACTCACAAAGCGAACACTGAAAAGGGGGTGGGAGGGATCAGTCTAATTTCCTGTCAGTCAGCCTGAAGAGAGAGAAACTGAAGTAAGAAGTACGTCATGATAACTGGAAAGTTGGTAGGAAGGAGAAAGAGAGACAGTCTGAGACTAAGTGAACATTTTATGAACAGTTTGGAATCCTGGCCTCATTTCTACATCTGTTCTGAATAACGAATACCAGTGGAATATCTCTGCATGAGATAAACAATGAGCCCTATAAACTTATCTCGTCAACTTAATTATCACAACAGGATATAAACAAGTTTAAAACAGTGTTTTTCAAACTGTTTGGCTCACCGCCAGCTTGTCAGTGAAAACATCGTCCAAAACTTTCTCTTCCTTGAATACCACCATCATGTGTCATTCCGAAAAGCATACGCGATCATTCGCCATCTTATACAACCAGCGGATTCACGGATCGGGATGTGGTGTTTCAGTACCCCATCCAACACTTGCCCCCCCCCCCCTTTCCCCGTCAACCACACCATGCATGTCGTGAAACCATCAAGGTCTTTGATTCCCCTTGTATCAATCTTTATATCAGTCTTGCCAGTTGTCACCAAGCTGTCGTGTCTATTTCTTGCACTGATATTTACCTTCTGTAATCAAGCAAACAGGCCAGACTTTTTTTCAGAAATGACCTTGGTTCCCAGGTCGACCCAGCCTTGAATGGGCAACAGGTGCAGTCCTGAAAGTAAAGTCGGCCGGCGTGATGCTGACCACATCACCCATCCAGTGCCGATTGGTCTTTAAAATATATAGCTCTAGCCCTATATTCTCAATACGCCTAGGCGTGGAAAGGGGTCTGTTACTTTATTTTAATCGAACAAACAAAATGACATAGTATGTTTTCTATCGTCTTTTATTTCCACGCTTTACAACATGCACTCGTCCGTAACTGTTACGGTCTTCTCTCCAGTTCATCTGCATAGATTGTTTTAAGAGTGTCTTTGACGTTTTAATAAATCTCTGAGATCGATGCGACTGCATCAGGTTTCATGTAGTCTTGATAAGCACATCTGCTTTTCTATTTCTAGGGGTCCATAGTAAGCTAGAATTCACTGCTGGTCTAGCTCTGTTCCTATTAACACAATTCATATATACTTTTTTTTACAAATTTAAATTTTGTAAATGAAATACAAGCTGTATAAAAGTTGGAAATGTGTAGGGATAACACACCTCCTTAAGGTACTCCTTTTTTAGTCTCTATATATAGCGAGACTAGTTTTTTGTGTCTGACTGTTGCTTTTTGTTCCCTGTATAGGTTATGAATAATTCTAACAGCCTTTACATAATCCTATATTTTCGAGGCATGCAATAATAATAAGAAGAAGAACTCCACAACGGGAGAATTCAAAGCAGGAATCTACCGATCTTCAGTAGGTGTCTCCATTCAACAATTGCTTTGGCACGTTTACCTCCCTAGACATTCTCGGGGGCAGGCCGACCTGTGTCATGATTCCCTGGCCTCGGATTTCGCCTGCTGCGCTGATCGGACAAGACGTTATGGAATTTTGCACCAGGTACTGAGGTTATGGTGATATATATGTTTCGTCGTTGTCGAGGAGGCAACTTACGCATCTACCTGCATGAATAGAGTGACAAAAGGACGGTTGGTTCATCGGACAGACGTTTGTTGGACAGACTTTGGCAGTTGGCAGTAGCACGGGCAGACGTTTAATCGGACAACTTTGGCTTCTGTGATTTAAAAGATTTTTCCACTAGGGGTTGGAACCAGTCTACGTCATTACGTTGAGTCCACAACCAGCTTGAAGCTCCTTCAGCCGCTTTGCCCAGCTGCTTAAGTGCCCTTTTACGCTTGTTTCCTCGAAAGCGCAACTGCTTTAGCACATTGTTTGTGGAGGCTGAGAGTAGATTTTTACGCCTACTTCGACTGTGAAAGAGTTTTACAATAATATGGCCATGTGACAACCTGTAAACGGCCTTCTTGCAATTTACAAAACATACATCAACACTTGTATGAACTTTGTAAATATTTTTCAGTCAGTATCGGTGGCACTATGTTTTTTTTTTTCTCGAACGAAATCCGAATTGTTCATCAGACACTTCATTAATTGATTTGTTTTGCATTCTTTCTTGTATGATATTGATAAGTATTTTAGTGTCCATTCCTGTAATTTGTATGTTTGTTTGTCTATTGCAAAGGCGGCCATTCTTTGGATTCCCACTTGGTCTGTACATTACTGTTCTTTCCTGTGTACTGTCTGTTTGTAACCGGAAGAAATAACCGTTTGATTATTATTATTTTTTAAATTAAATCTAGCTGTTCCAGTAACCCCCTGCCCCCACCACCTTTTTTTTTCTCCCTCAAATATGTTATTAACATTTTTATCAAACTTCAGAAAATGTCTCTTTTTTTCTCCTACATCTCCTTCTCCCTCCAACCATTCCCCACCCAAACCCACCCGTTTGGCTACGAATGTGTGTATTTGTGTGTGTGTGTGTGTGTGTGTGTGATTAACAATATTAAAAGACAAATTATTTAATAACCTTTTGATCTGCATTTGCAAATGATGTCCATTGCCACGGGCGTCTAAATGTAAACTGTCACTGAACATTGGGGAGAAATGTCCGACCTACACTTCGCCAGTTTGCAAACCACGAACCACAATACCGTTTAGGCACTTCTGAAACATAGTTATGTCAAGATCAATGCAGATACAATCAAAATATTAAAAATAAAAAAGGCAAACCTTTCTGTCTGGGTTGTGGGGTCTTTTTTCTAGAAGCATGTCTTAAAAATGCTGACCACATTACCCACCGAGTTCCCATTGGTTATATAACAGTGGTTCTCGGAGATGTGATTTTACAACGCAGTTCTAAAAACTGCGAGGGCTCAAAGACACCTTATCACCAACATCAGACAGAAGATAGTCAACATTTTGTGGCTATGTTATGACAAAAAGGAAACTGGAAAATGTTGCGACCACTAGAAAGATCTGTGGGGGAAAAAAGGTCTGAGGAAGACAGCGCAAGAGGATTCTTGACAGCCTTAAGTCAAGGCATGGAGGGGCGTCAACGCACTGATACATTGCAGTTTGTGGAGAGGCATAATCGCCTACGCCAGTCGGCTAGGCACTTGATGATGATGATGTGGCTATACGGTTGAACGGGGTTTGCACCTGTGTGATTCTCATGCTGCAGACTGGAATCACGGAAGAACATCGCTCAATCCAACACTGACAGTTAATCCACCACCCTCGGCCGGCTTGCAGAGGTCAACTCAGAACGGCCCTGACTTCGCCCGTGAGACTGAAAAGTGGTCAATAACAGGGCTGCCGAAGTTGCGTAACATTTGGTACTGTTTGACCATTACCTAGCAAAACTGTACTTTTGGTACCAGATAATTTAAAAGAATCACTCTCCTTTGAAGACTTCGACAATAAATGCATGGATAAGATCACATTTATTGCTCCATGACATCAAATTCAGCAGTTAGAAGCCGCCACAACTCTGTCATATATTGAGCTTAAATAAACGGTACTGCGATGTACATGAATGCATAATGCTCTCTCTCTCTCTCTCTCTCTCTCTCTCTCTCTCTCTCTCTCTCTCTCTCTCTCTCTCTCTCTCTCCACCCACACACACATACATATATACTTTTTGATGTGCTTTGCTACCTTGAAAAATAATAAACTGGTACTTCTGCTTATCTGTACTACTCATGGAATGCCTCGCAGCGTCGGTGGAGGAAGAAATCGCTGAAACCGGCCCTTCCATTAAAAAACATAGTTGGGGGTTTTAAAAAAAAAAGGGCTGAGTTTTTTAAAGACCACACTGTAAACCATAATATTAGAAAACGAACTGTGACATCAAAAGGTAAGTCTGACTTTATACAGCTGCTCTTGGAGGCGGAGTTTGAGCCAACGGAAGAAATCCACGGTGACACCAAAATGACCACGGAGGAGCTGGTCGCGCAAGGACAGTTCTTTCTAATTGCTGCCTACGACGCAGGTTCAAATGTCTTACAGTTGCTGTATCTAATGAACTGGCCAAGCACCAAGATG
>CAJHNH020004790.1:0-25000 GCA_905116865.2 Candidula unifasciata
AAACAAGAAAGACAATACTTAAAAGCTATATAAATCCTATATTGATATACGGGTGGGAATCATGGACAGTTAGTAAATTAGTGAAAACTTATTTGGAACCTGTGGAGATGTGGTTTTATATACGAATTATAAGAATATCCTCGTCAGATTTAAAAAAAAAAAGGTAATGAAGTCGTCTTGAAAGAAACTGACTCGCAAAGAGAGCTGATTGCCCACAACAGAACAAGACAATCTACATTCTTTGGTCATCTGATGAGAAGGAGAAAACTGGAGCATATCGTGACAGTAGGAAATTTGGGGACAGAAGGTTGTGAATAAACATGACTACAATCGCCACATGGCATGGACATTGAGATGAAGAACGCAACAACAAACAATGTTCACAGCGCCCAAACCTGAATACAACCGATTCCGTTGGTTAGCTGAAAACATGTCGCAAAGCCATGTTTGTGCGTTCGTGGATCGAGTGAAAATGTGTTCGAAAATTGTATTTGTAGGTTGTTTTGTTCGTGACTTGAGATACTACGGTGTGTTATTTTATTTGTCTTCTAACTTAAACTGTCCTTATCTCCGTTTACGGAAGCCAAGTTTTTGGACACTATTGTTATCTACTCCCCCCCCCCCCCCACCACCCCTTCCACACACACACAAGTCTTATTACCATTCGTTTATTGTAGATTCTGTTGTTGTTGCTGCAGTGTGAGAGTTCTGTTAAATATGTTTGGTAATAAAGAGTTTGTTCGAATCATTCACCATTCTGTCTGTCATCGACTTACTGTTTGCCCCCCCCCCCCCCTTTTTCCTACAGCACGACAGTACTCCCATTTGTAAGGAAAAATATTGATGTATGCATTAACACGTTCAGTCAAAATGTCATTTCAGTCTGTTCAGTAACAATGGAAAAACTTCCATTCCAATCTTTGAATTATACGCTACTCTCACATCAGTACCACTAGAAAAAATAGCATGAATTAAGTGAGCCATGTGTTCAGATTACAACACAGTTGAATAGATAGATACCTTTTGCTGGAAAGTATGACTTCCTTTTGAAGCTCCACAAGTGTCTCTTGTTTGGTTTTTTTAATGAATGCATCCAGCATGACGTATTCAGCAGTAGTAGTCGGCATTTTTAGAGCGGACTCTTCGACAGCCTTGTATTTTGCACACAACCTGCCCAATAAAATACGGACTTATGGTTGAAGCTATTTTAGTGTAACATCAGCCTCAGATCATGAAATTCCTATTTATACAAGCAAATAATTAATGCAAAGAAATGTAAGGCAAACATAATATTTAAATTGTACTTTATATTAACCAACATTTATGGCAATGAATCAACTGAACTTTCATTATTAAAAAAAAAAAAAAAAAATGACGGACACACACACACACACACACACACACACACACACACCACACAAACACACACAGAGGGACATTCAGACGTTTCAGCGAAAACTTTTGTCGACACACACACCACAACAAACAAAAGGGTGAGATAATCCGTGTTCTCGCTAGGAGTGGTTGCGTAATTATTATATAATTGAAATATTATTAAGGAGAGAAACAAAAATATAATATAGTTGTGACGGTAATAATAATAGTAGAAGTAATGAAAGTAGTCGTCATAGAAATTACAGTTATAACAGAATAATTAACGCCGATGTAATAATAACAGTAGTAAGCAGGTTGTAAAAAATACTAATTATAAATACAATGTTAAATGAAAATAAAAGTAATTGTAGTAATATGATTTAGATAACAGTAAGCTAGGCACAGAACGCCTAAATTATGTTTAAGGCCGTCTCCAAAAGAAAAACTTGCGGCTCGATCACCAAAGCACGATTTTACGGCGGTGATCGACATATCGTTTTCGCATCAGCGGTCAGAACTATTGAAAAGACGAGAGAGTGGATTATGTGCATTCTTATAAATATGACTAAGGCGTCTATGGAACCGCTTAGCTAGGGTCTTATCGGTTCCCCATTATATGCTTTTTTAAAAACATCTTTTTCAGATGATAGTGTATGGTACGTTTCACAATTTTCACATGAATGTGTCACATATCGCTCCTGTCGCGTGCCTGATTTAAGGATTTCTCCTTAAGAACCAACATTACTCTGAAATAATTATGTTGAGTCGTTGGCTCGTATTGGTCTAAGGGAAGCCCCGTGGCCAATATACGCTCAACTTATTTCAGGAGTAGGGCAACTCAAGTTTTGGCACTACAAAATATATAATATTCCTAGGCACACTTGGCTAGACACCCCTACTACTATAAAAAGGAAGCCCCCAGGTTATGATAATATACTATCATAGCCATGTTAACACAGATAACACTTATTACTCACACAAACATCAAAGCTAGACAGTTAGAATGGTGAAATGGGGACACCCAAGTCAGCCCTGAAAATGTATGCATGTAATCAGTACAATATATAGATATAATAAGGAATCGACAAACAAGAGTTCAGTGAATGGAGCTCAGGAAACAATGACACAACCCAGATATTGAAGCAGCCAGATTTAGCCTTGAGGTGTACATGAGTTCATCATCGGACTTATGAGGTGCTGTGGGAGAAGAGCATGTAATGTGAATAAAAGATCACAGCCCAGTTCGTAGGTCAATGCTCCCCTCAGTCCATGGTGATTCGACTGTAGTTGACTCAATCAGTAGTTGGGCCTCTACTTGATCTGGTACAAGCTGACTGTCACAAACGAGGACACAAGAACTGCATAGGAGCCCACCAAAGCTCTTGGAGACTGTGATGCCCGCTGCCGGTCTCACAGGTAATGACACAATAAATGCATAAGAGCCCAACAAAGCTCTTGATGACTGGTTCTCTGGATTGATGACATTGGTGTCTGCAATTGTCCACTGGTCCTGGAACTCACAAACAAGCTCTTGCCATGTTGAGGTAGTGGCACAGTATACTAGACTTTTGGATCTGCTTGGTGCACAGAATGGTATGGGTTGGTGGTTTTTGGCTGGACTTTGATTCGTCTGCCTGATCTCTAAGGATGTATCATCCTGTCAGGAAAGAACTCAGAATTAGTAATCAGCCTTTTTTCACACACTCTAGCTCATCTCACCTCTGCCACCTTTCTCCATAACTCAGAGTGTAACTCTCAAGAACTGGAGACAATGTCTCCTTTCATTTATCTGTCCGTAAAATAGTGCAACAGATAGAAAACAAGGTATATAGTGGAGATAGATAGACACTACAACACATAGATCATCCTCTCCCCACCCTCACCTCTGCACTCGCAGACATACAATGTTTACAGTTAGTACCTATATATATTCCGTCTCCACAAGCCGTTCACTACACACCCACTGAATCTGTGTCAAACAACCCTTGAACCAGAGCGCCTAGCCCTGACGGCACAGTATTTTACCGGTTAAAGATGACCTAGATTCCTTATTTCTGTTATGCGGCACAAGCTTCGTTTGACTGGTCAGAGAATAATTACTTGTAGGGTTTAATATCTTTACAAATGATGTGGGTTATGTAGAGCACCAACTAATTAGTCTGTACAGGGGAAGGTCTAATGTTCGGAGCCTGATCTCTGGACATCAAGAACGGTCGAACTCTGTGCAATCCCACAGCTGACTCTGCCCTCTCTGCAGCAGTGGCTAACTTTAAAAAGACATCAATTATAGTACTCATAAACTATAATCAACTTACCCAAGCTTAGGAAATCTTCCAAGATAGAAATAGAACTTTGAATGCGCCAATTTCTACATAGACTGTATACACGTCTTGAAACTTTAGGATCAGGCGAAAGAATGTTTTTTCAAAATCAAACTTAGCGTCTCTAGGAAAGAAGTCCCCTGTATTCCTGCCCAAGAAGTAAACCGGTTTACATGAATTTCTAAATAAATTACCAAAAATCGTCAACCCACAGTTGCAAGTTTGAAAATAAAGATTTATCAAAGCAACTAGAGGGTCTAGAAATGAATATATTACCAGATAAAGGTATATATCAATATAAGGGACTATATACCCTTCCGGACGGGTTTAAGTTTAAAATTTGACTGATAGCGAGGGTTGTCTAAGTCACGGCTCGTCCATTGTGTAGGGTTGGCTGCTCACCTCACGACAGAATGATTCTTGTCATTCTTAAAATAAACAGATGAGATAGGAATAACTTTGTCAAATCCTCTTGCAGGATAAGTTCAGAATACAAGCGGCACGGAGTAGGTCAAGAAGAGCATATGCCTTGCTTGAGGAATTAGAGTCGAAGGAACTGCAAGTATTGCCTACGGTTTTTACAAGGACGTGGGTGAGACGACGTCTAGAGGAGATAGTTATGAGAATCCGTAGGTTTGTAGTAGGTTGTCGTCCTCAAACACGGTAAAATCGATCTTGTCCACGATGTCAAGGACATTTACTGAATTAGTTGGGATCAGTGAGGTGAATTTGATAGCCGGATCGAAATCACTGACGAAATGGATGCACTGGTCCAGTTCACTTTTTGACATTGATGAAGTGTCAACAACATCATTTTATGCAACTCTTTATGTACTTGTGTCCCTTTATGCAGAACTGAACTTGTGTTTAATAATTAAGGTGGCTTATAAAGATGCACACGTAACTAGGGCTCATCTTGGTACTCATCACGACTTTTGGTCTAAACATTCACCCAAACTCAAAAGAGTTAAGGGTAAGTACCAGTTATGCTAGGTGGGTAAGAATTGCAGTAATGATGATAATGTTGGCCATTTTGTCCAAAAAAGAACCAGAATGCATTTGAACTGTCAGTATGAGGGAGGGACGTATATTATAAATGGATAAGTAGGTTGGGGGGGGGGGTATTTCACTGCTACTGTCGTTTGCTGACTATTGAAAAGGATATTTCATCAACTGGCCAGTAGGATGACTGGCCCCACAATGATATTATAAAAGTGTGAAACTGGAACTCATACAGAATGAAGCAATGTTGTTGATATTGGGATGTACAAGAGACACTCCGATGGTGTGCATGCGATATTTCCTTGCATTGCCGAATATTGCAGATAGGCTAAATGTGCTGCAGGCTAAGTCATACCTCAGAGTAGCTGCTGATAAAGAACACATTCTGTATAAAGCTCTGGACACAGATAGGCGTCTGAGACTAAAAAGGGGGAGATCATGAATAGTTCATGCAGAAGACACAATAAGACAAGCATGCATGCTGAAAAACTTTGGGCGAGGAGAGGAGGGGTTCAGAGTACCAGAGGAAACGTCTGACCTATGTAAGGTCATGATTACATTAGGCCCGGAGTGCAAAGAGTGGCCTGCTAGAGCTACTGAGGTGAAAGTGTAACAGTTGATTCACGACAATTCTCGTCCTGATGATTTGATTATCTACACAGATGGTTCTTATTGAGGAGGAAGAGAAGTGCCTGGGATTTCAAAGCGAAATCTCTCGAGCAGGACAGCCTGGCGTATAATACCACGAAATCTAGCATGAGAATGGAGGTGGAGGGAGTCATTGCAGCTTGTCGGTGGCTAGAGAACAAGATACATACACATGTCGTAATTGTAACGGACTCTGAAAGCATACTGAAAATGGTATAGTCATGATTGTCTCGAGCAGAGTGGCGAGCTTTACTTGCAAGGTCACGGGTAGTAAGCATTCTTTGAATCTTTTCTCCAGGCCATGCCGGCGTTGTGGTAATGAACAGCAAACAGACTGACTAGATCTGCACCGCGGGGTGTAAACTGATACATGACAAGGAAGATGTGGTCAAAGCCATATAGGAACAGTAACAAAGTCAGAAGAGACACTAGATTAATATGGGCTGGAGAGAATGATGCACCTGGGTGTGATCAGAGAGTTCGGCCAGCACACTACGCTCAGAGGAAGGCAAGACGGACACACAACCAGACTACCACTGGCGCTATTAGTTGAAGTGGTTTACGATGATGATCTTTTTTATTAGACAGGTTACCCTATTTTGGTATGGAATAATCTCAGTGGTATTTCTATCATTACACAGCTGTTAAGCGACAAAATGTGTTTTACGTAAAGACTAATTTGAAGAAAAAAAAAAAAAAAAAAAATAAAGTTACGTGTTCATTTCAGTGAATTAGGTGAAGTCTGGGAGAAGGTGGCTACTTCTGCCAAGGTTATGAACAGTCAATAGGCGTAGGCGTACTGTGTATTGCGTCTCGAGCGCATTTCAGTATAGACACACATAGTACAGTATGGGATATTAGAGCAGTCATCATTGAACTATTTTAAATCATTTGATTTAGTTCCTTTAATCGAAAAAGTAGAATTGCTTGGAAGCGTAGGTCTAGATGAAAACAGTTAGAAGTGATTGTGTGGTGTGTGTATGTGTTGGCAGTGTAAGCCGAATTTTACACATTATTCAGGCAACCAGTACGCTGGAGGTCAGTGGTAGACGATCATCTGTTCATTAGCACACTGAAGAATTATAGCAATTTTCGACAGAAATTATGACATCGAAGCCACACAGTGTAGTGGCTAGGCGCTCGCCTGCCGGCCTGAAGGTTTTCAGCTGCAATACCCAGCCTAAAATGGGTACTAGCCAATGTGCTGAAAATTAAAAGCGGCCGGTGTTGTTACCATATCATCTATCAATTATATAAACATTTAGGTGTAATATTATATGCCCGATATGCCACTGACATGGAAAGGGTCCTTTGCTGACTTTTGCTTACAACAGGACACAGATCAACGCTTGTTACCTCTCCCGTCTTGCCGGTCGAATAGTTGATTGGAGTCAAAGCGTCGGTCACCCATGTGTTTGTGCGTGTGTGTGTGTGTGTGTGTGTGTGTGTGTGTGTGTGTGTGTGTGTGTGTGTGTGTGTGTGTGTGTGTGTGGACTCTCTCTATATATAGTTTTTAAAACAAAATCCACATACTCTGTATTTTGTTCTTGGTGATCCTCCATCATTTGCTCCAGCAGTACTTCACTAATCTGTAATGTTCTGTCGTGAAGCCCCTCAATCACCTCCTCACAGTGCAGTTCAAACATACCAATTGAGCAGGTCTGAAATGTGTACACATCATGTACCAGTCATATAATTCATTAGTATCACTTACCTTAGACACACCGTGCAATATAATATCAAGGTTTTACTTTTTTGTGTGCTTTTACTGCGTGTATGCGTGTGTTGCCTCAATTTCAATTCCTGATTTGATTCATTTAAAAAAAAATATTACCAATGGAAATGAGATATCACATTACCACATAATGAGTTTAATGTTTACAGTGCATTTTTTGGTGTATTTTCATCCTTAAGTGATCAACACCTCTCGCGATGTTATAAATACCGTTAATGGTTTGAAAGATTGCTCAGCAATTTTTTTATGTGTGATTTGTTACTGGACCTACTGTAACCACAGTAGGTCCAGAAACAAATCACACATAAATAAGTTGCTGAGCAATCTTTCAAGCTATTGAAATAATATGCTGAACAAATCACACATAAATAAATTGCTGAGCAATCTTCTAAGCCGTTGAAATTAAATGCTGAACTAATAACACATTCAAAAATTGCTGAGCAATCTTTCAAGCTATTGAAATAATATGCTGAACAAATCACACATAAATAAATTGCTGAGCAATATTTCAAGCCATTAAAATTATATACTGAACAAATCACACATAAATAAATTTCTGAGTAATTTTTCAAACCATTGAAATATTATGCTGAACAAATCCCACATAAATAAATTGCTGAGCAATCTTTTAAGCCATTGTAAATACTATGCTGAACAATCATACATAAATAAATTGCTGTGCAATCTTTCAAGCTATTGAAATAATATGCTGAACAAATTTAAATATACTGATCTGCACTCCAAATCTGGAGGCGAAAAGTTCAGTATCCAGAATTGAGTTGAGTTGAGTTGATTCAAGAACCGACATCACAGCACTTGGAGCATTCCCATAAGCTCTTCTTCCTCATCCTCAGCAGCCAGTGAAGAGTTCCGATACTAATGGTACCAGCAGCATTCTGATTAAACGTCCGTCTTGTCTTTCCTCTTAGTCTCGAGCATCTGACAGAACCTGTCCTCACTCACAGTTGCAATCAATCGCAACTTACCGTGGCGATCCATCTGCTCCTCTGAACTGTACACGCTCTCCCACAAGGCACTAACCACGTCTGCATTATCATGCATTAGTACTCCACCAAGTTGTGCAGAGCCAGCCAGTCTGTCCACCTGTTCATTTCCCAACGAACTGGCGTATCCCAGTGAAAAAATCCTCACCGGTGTCCTTCGCAGTGAAGCATGCCACTCTGCACGAAGCATACCTGTTCTGACCTTCCTCAGCATGCTTTCTGAGTCAGTTACAATCACGATGTGTGTGTCAATGTTCAATAGCTTGTAACTGAACTTTAAAAAACTATATTATTTATCTTTAGTAAAAGTAAAAAAAAAACACTTTATTTACCTTTCGTAGATCAATTTCAATTTGGTCCAACAAGTTGAAGTAGAAACAGTATTTCTCAACCAACTCATCAAATGGGTGAGAAGTTGACAAATATTTTATCATGTCATCTTTGGCCTGAAAAAGAATACATTCCTTTGTGAGGACACATAAGTTACTTAGCAGCATTTTGCAACAGTCATGGTAAAGGAAAGAATCAATTAGATATATGTTGCATCTTCCTGGTTAATTATCAACGTTGAGAACTCACATTTTCAAAATATTTCAGAAAAAATGATGTCCTCACCGTTATTGTAAATTAAAAAAAAAAAAAAATAATTTCAGACAGTGGATTGAATGTTTTCAAAACTCCAGACTGTGAGCAGTTCCCTTCATTTTTGCTGTCCCAGGAATTCGGATATTCATAATGCTGAAGAAGTGCTCCACCTTGTTTTTTTATTTTTTTTATGTGTATGCCAACTATCATCCCCGCAGGACTGAAAACGTCAGGATTATAAATAAAACATAGCATGTTATCAACTTTTGGCCTGGTAACACGTTGCTCAAAGTAAAAAAAAAAAAAAAATGTGGCTCCTTCTAAAACCTGGCTAGCTAACCGGAGGTTAGAATTCGATTCCAGTACCCCGTCTACGATGCGAACGGTCTAAACACTTTGCCTATTGCAGTATGCCTCACGAGAACAGACAAAAAAAGTTAAATAATCTTTACTTACGGTATTGTTAATCAGGAATTCATATTCATGAAAGACGCGTATGTACTGTGTCAGAGGTATTGCTTCTGTTTCAAGAACAGTCAACACTTCGTTCCTGAGCTGGCGTGTCAGCTCCTCAGATACCACTGGTAGTAGGTACTTGACTGTCATCTGTGTATATCGTATTGACTTGTGGTTATGAAAGGCATGTACAGTAATAAAACCTACTCCTAGTGCGAACACATATATGTTATAACCAGTTGGTTTTTTTTTCCCCTGTGAGTGAACTGGTACTATTTCCTAGGTAATGTTTTGCGACACCTCCCTCCCTAGTCCCATGTGCCATATACCCCTTGTAAGTCTTTTTTGTGGTAAAAAACAGATGAACTTGAAGCAGAGGATGGTCAGAGTATTGATAACAACTGGAATGGTGTAAAGACTACAATTATAGAATCAGCAATAATTAGTATCGGACGAAAGAAGCATGATAAAAAACCCTTGGGTAAGTGGTGACACATGGCAGTGTATTCAGGAAATAAAGGCATCGAAGCTTGACATATGCAATACCAAAACAGAAGAACAAGAAATCAGAGCTAGAGAAGATTACAACAAGAAAGATAAACATATCAAATGTTGAGGCGAGATAAGAGGGCATATGTTGACAAATTAGCTTAGGATGGATAACAAGCAGCTAAGAGAGGAAAAAGTAAAATACTGTATAGTACACCAACGCAGCCAACTAATACTTTTCAACTGTGGGTGTTAGCATTTAAAGTAAGGATGTAACAATGCTTACATCTGATACTGAGCGGAAGAAGAGATGCGCAGAACCAAGACCGTCTTCATTATGGGTCGTGGGACTCTTCCGGTCAGCTGTAAAACGTGGGCCAACAAAAAGTGTAGTTTTTCGGGGCAAAGTGCCAGTTGACCTGCGATTGTTAGGTGTAACTTGCCTTTATGTTTATGCGAATTTCCAGAATAGACAGGAGACGGTAGTGGCAGCACTTGATCTTGAGTATATCTACAATAAAGTCAGATAGCGTATTTTTGGTATCTGCGCTCACGGAGAAGGCAGCGTGTCCTTTGCTGGTTAATATGTTTGCAGCTGTCCTGCATTTACGTGAAGCCGCCCTCCGCCTGGATATATAGACCTCAGAACCATGCAATTTCGCCCCGGGACGAGCCCATGGTTCTGCAATTCTACCAGTGCTCTTCATTGTGTATACAAGCAAGATTGCAAAACTTGAAGCACCAGGGGCTGGAAGGATACTGACATTTGCAGAGAATATTCTTGCATATAAGCAGCGAAGCGATAGGCAAGAGTTACAAGCAACGTAGACAAAGTGACTAACTGGTGTGTAGAGATGGGTGCTGTCATCAACTCAGAAAAGGCGACTATTTTATGATGTTCTGTAGACAATAGAATTGTAAGAGCTAATATTCCAAGCCTCATTATTAAACACAGAAACATAAAAAGAGACAGCACACTGAGGTTCAAGACTATCACTTTCGACAGAAGACTGTCTTTCTGTCATCATGTGGAATTAGTGGCTGCTAAATATTAAAAACTAACTCAATGCGCATAAGATTATAGCAGTAATGGACATTAAACCCCCCCCCCCCCCTTTCCCCCACTAAAAATATTGCTTTTGAGTGTTCCATGATTCGATCCTGTCACTGTTAGATTATGGGTTTGGGATGTGTACCCTATCAAAGAGACAGCTGATGAAAATGTAACGCATACAGAATGAAGCCATGAGGGTAGTTCTGGGAGGTACCAGACGTACCCCAGGAGTATGCATGATATACTTACGCTGTCAGCTTTTAGAGATAGCCTCAAGGTTCTGGAGACAAAGTCTTGTCACAGAGTAGGGGCAGACAAGAAACACTTTCTGCATAAAGCCCTAGCCCCTATGCAGAACGTCGCTTTTATCACGGTCTGCCTGATAACAACTCGGTCTCTCGCCAGCTCTCCCCCTCATGTACTTTCATACTCAAGGAGTCACTTATATCCTGTGCCCATTTTCGTGTTGGTCGGACCCTGCCCCTCGCTTGCGAGACAGCCGGCTGTTCATTACCCAATCTTCATTGATGTTCAGATCTTTCAAGATGTCTTCGTTGTCCAATTATACATTGTACAGGCTTGATAATATTTATGTGGAGAAGATGAGGAATGGATCAGAACGTTCCAGTAAATGTCAAACGTGTAGGGTTCTGATCACAATGGGCTTTGAGTGCACAGACTGGCCAGCTGGCGCTGCAGAATCAGAAGTTAAAGAAATATTTCATGACAAGTCTCGCCCAGGTGATCATCTATACAGATGGCCTGCGCTGAGAGGCAGACACAGTTCATGGGGTGCTTGGCAAAAGCGAATAGACGTTACTTAGTGCAAAACATCCTAACATATGACACCACAACATCCTGGTTGGGAATGGAGGTGAAGGCAGTCACTGTAGCCTTACGCCTCCTTGAGAATCAGCTGTACACACATGCAATTGTATCCGATTCCTGAAGCATATTGAAAAAAGTGGAGACCTGCATGCTCTGTGAAGAGCGGACAGCATCCATTCAGAGGCCCTGGGTAGTTGCGATAGCTGCTGACGATGCGTTTATGGTATCACCAAAAGTGCCTCGATGTCAATTCTTAAATATTAAACATTATTACTTGTGTCCTTTTGACAGCTTTTGCTGATCTGCTCCCTCTCAACCCACCTAACACCCGATCGCCAGTTTTTAGTCGTCCTGTGTAACTGCGCAGATTCCACAAGCCTAATTATGGTCTTGCTATAGTATAACTTGATTGTACCATGTCACAATAAAAAAAACATACCTTATGTGTGCAGAATGAATGCAGTAAAATATGTAATACATGTATGAAATGATAAGAAGTGAACAAATGATAACAATGTTGGAAATGAGAGAAGGATAGAAAGCTGGAAAGAGAGTATGTGAGCGAGAAAATAAATGATTGAATGAGGTAGATGAGAAAGTTATAGATAGAGGGAAAAAAGAGTAAGGGGAAGAGAGGGAAATAAATTAAAGTGGGAAAGAAAGAGAGACAGACAGACAATAGAGCTCGAAAGCAATGGTAGCAAACTGCAAATAGAAAGAGTCATTCTCTATCATATAATGGTAGAAGAAGTGTGCGTTGCATAAGACTTCTACCAGACCTCTAGGTCAGGAAACATGCGACGCTCCAGTCTTGGTATAGACAGCGAAGCTTTAATAATTTCATCAAACATTCGTAGAATTGTGCTGCTCAGCTCATCAAATGTCGGATCAAATGTCACTGTCGTCTCATTTAGAACCAGATTGACGACAAAGCCGCTGTGCTCGTACCTTTCAGTGCTCGTCTGTTAAAATATGTACACCACAATAACTTTTGCCTGCAAATTTCAACAAAAATTATACACACACATATATACACACACACAAACACACTTACATACATATATATAGGCACATACATACATAAAAATACACACACAGTGGGACCTAGGAATTCAAACATAATCCACACCGCAACACGTTCTTTTTTCAAATCCGTCGAGTTCCAAGTTAATTTTTCCCATTGAAAATAATAGAAACTAAATTTAGTTGTTTCTAGGCCAAACTAACTGAAATTTAAAAATGTATTTTCCAAAATACAGTACACTGAAAACATAGTTGCACAAGATGATCATATTTGTATACAAACATAAATACATCATTAAAACAAAAGATATAACATTGTATTTACTGTATGTTGATCAAAATGGTGAGGCAGCACACAGCAGTGAGAGAAAGACGAATATACGGACATTATTGTTGGAAAAGTGAGTCACCTTCATGACAACACCAGTAATACTTTTTGATGTTTCATATGGTAATCGTTCACTTCTTGTAGAGGGTTTACTGATTTCAGTAGAAGAATTAGAAGTACTGGAGCAGTTTGGGGTAGAAATATTACCTAACTGCTGAGTGACATTTATAACACTGGGTATATTCCAAGTGATGTGATGCAATCTGTATTTATTGCGTTACCCAAAAGACCAGGAATTAAATGTGCAGAACTGTGTACTATTAACCTAATAATCATGTCACCAAATTACTACGTAGAATTATAATGAGAAAAACACACCCACACAAAAAAAAAGAAAAAAAGAATGGAAATGAGTGAAGAGCAATATGGATTTATGGAAGGTAAAGGGACAAGCAATGCAATATACAAACTACGAACACTGATAGAAAGATCAATGGACACAAAATGACTTATATTTGAGCTTTATAGATTTTACTAAAGCATTTGACAAAGTTAAACATGAAGAGATGATACAAATTTTGGAAGATGTAATGTAGACGGGCAAAGATATACCAAAAAAAAAAACAAATTTAAAACATAAACTGGAACCAAGTAGCAGCAATTAAAGTGGGAAACAGACTGGGCACTTTTCAACAGATAAAGCAAGGAGTAGACATGGATGTATCTTATCCCCAGACCTTTTCTCTCTATACAGTGAAATAATTTTGAGGGAAATTAAAGAGAATGTATGAGTAAGAGTTGGAGGATACAATATAAACAATTTGCGTTGTGCAGACGATACAGTTTTGATAGCTGAAAATGTATCTGATTTACAAAAACTGCTGGATATTGTGGTGATCGAGAGTGCTAAGAAAGAACGAATTGAATATTAAGAAAACGGAAGTAATGATTATATCAAAGAAAAAGAAAAAAAAAAGAAACAAAAAAGAAGACTTCTCAATTGAAGGAAAAAGACTTAACCAAGTCAATAACTTTAAATATCTGGGAACAATCACATCATCAGATGGAATATGTGGGACAGAGATTAAAAGCAGAATAGGTCAAGCGAAAGATGCATTTCAGAAAATGAAAAATATCGTAGGCAATAAATCGCTTTCATTTAATGTCAGAAAGAGGGTGCTAAAATGTTACATAGAACCTGTTCTGCTCTATGGCAACGAATCTTGGAATGTCACTGAACAAATTAAGAAGAATTTGGAAGCAACAGAGATGTGGTTTCTGAGACGAATGTTACCAATACTTTGGACAGCCAGAGTAACTAACAACGATTGCTTGTAAGAGGCTAATGAAAGTAGATCTCTATATACAACAATAAGAAAGAGACAACACTGTGGCCACATAATGAGAAGAGAGACATTGGAGAACATTGTCATAACTGAAAAGATCAGTGGGAAATAGGTAGAGGCAGACCAAGAGAGATGATGCTGGATGGGCTAAAATGATGGCATGGAGGATATCATCAAAAGAGCTGTTCCAGTCAAATCTGGATCGTTATCTGTGGAGACGCATGAGCGCTACGCCAGTTGGCAGGGCACATAATAATGATGATCATGATGTCACACAGGCAACTATCCTAAGATATCTCATGTCTGTTGTTAAGATCTTTCTCTCGTTGACTGTTGAATGTTGAATTAGGAATCGACATCATATCACTCGGGACACTCCCAAAAGCGCTTCGTCCATATCTTCAGCACCAAGCGAAGAGTTTTAATTTTAATGGCACTAGTAACTGTCTGAGTTTATATCCGTCTCGCTCTTTTTGAAGAGCGACCAAGAAAGAAAATGTAGGGAAAGCCGCGATCCTGTTTACAATGTATATGAGGGCTTAAACGTAAACATGAAACAGTGTTAGCGGCACTGGATTTAGAAGATGCATATAGCAGGTTCAGAACATTTTACTGTACAAACTTATGGATCCGGAGGGCATTTCCTGGATTGTCAATTGGATTGTAGTAGTCCTGTATGAACGGCAGACTGCCTATTTCCTAAGCTCGTGGAGCTCTCAACCATGTAGTATCGCACCTGTCCTCTCACAGGGTCCCGCTGTTTCCCCAGTGCTCTTCAATGTACACACAAGCAGGATAACGGCAATAGAGACAGTGGATGTAGGGAGGGTCTTGACTCTGTCGACGATGTCTCAGTCTATACTTCTTCTTCTTCTCAATGTCCATGCCGTATGGCTTTGGTAGTCATGTTTATCAACAACCTTCTGTCTCGTGTATCTTCAATCAACTATGACACAGATGATCTTCCATGCTATGATGTGAAACTGTCTAGCATCTGTTCTTTCCGTCTCCTTCGGCTCCCCCCCCCCCTTACTTTCCTACCGTCTCAGTCTACTCCAGTTTTCTCCTTCTCATCGCATGACCCCAAAAAAAAGCAGATTGTCTCTTTCTGATGTGGGAAATCAGTTCTCTTTATGAGTCAGTTTCTTTCAAGAAATCTATATTACTCTTTTTATCAATCCAGAGTATTCTCATTATTTGTCTATCAAACCGCATCTCTGCGGCTTCCCAATAATGTTTCACTAATTTACTGTCCATGATTAACATCCGTTTATTATTAGAGGATTTATATAACTTTTAAGAATTCTCTTGCTCGTCTAATTGACAAAAGAAATACTGCATTAAATATTCTTCATTTTGTAAAATGCAACCTTTGCTTGAGCTATTCGACATTTAACTCTTCAATACATCTTCAGTCTGATGTTATCGGGGTACCCAAGTACTTAAACATATCAACTTGCATGAGGTTTGTCCCATTTATTTTGATTGTATTTTTGTTTTTCTACTGTTCAAATTCAGACCGCTGTTTTCACTTTCAATTAGAATACACACAGGGGAGAAATAGAATAGAAATATCTAGAGAACTGCAGTTGGCGGTAGATAGGGTAGGTGAGTGTGTGAGGAAACAGGCTCGGTCAGCAACCCAGATAAGGCGGTAGTATTGTGGTGTTCTTTAATAAAGAAATTGTTAGAGATGTGTTGCCGGACATCACAATGAATGGCAGTAATATAAAGAGTTGATTCACTTAATTAACTAGCAGTTGTATTTGACAGGAGCCTGTCTTTCAAATAGCATGTGAAATATTTTGTTTACAAGATAAGGAAATGACTCAATGCTTTGAAGGAGATGGCATCAGCGGACTTGGAACACACAATTCTCTATACATTCTACCAGCAACTGAATATTTCGCTACTGGTGTATGATTGGGAACTGCTAACATGATCTCATACTCAAATAAAGAAGTTGGAAAGCATACAAAATGAAATCATGCGAGTCATTCTGGGGTGTATACGAGAAACGCTGTGTGCCTGCGGTACTTACTTGCATTCCCATCCGTATATGAGAGATACAATCTGTTACAATCGAACATGTACCTTAAAGTCGCAATGGACATAAAACAGCTTCTGCATGAGGTCTTAGGGAAAGCAGGGGACGGTAGTTGAGAACAGGTGGCTCTTGAATGGCACAGGTAGAGGTCACGATCAGAACGTTTTGTGTTACTGAAACATGTATCAAATTATCACCCAGGCAAGTGCGTGCGCACACATATCCTATGTACATGTGTTACTGAATAGATAGCGCGAGGTGAAAAAAGGGTTACAGTCACTATAAAACAGACCAGTACATTTACCTTAGACCGAGCGTGCGGAGAATGGATAGTTGATGAAACAGAGAGAGAGAGAGAGAGAGAGAGAGAGAGAGAGAGAGAGAGAGAGAGAGAGAGAGAGAGAGAGAGAGAGAGAGAGAGAGAGAGAGAGAGAGAGAGAGAGATGCAATAGCTGATCAATGAAAATTCTCACCAAGATGACATTATAATATACACAGACTTGTCCCTGATTGGAGTTAAAAAGTGGGGGTGATGTTTTATTGTATTAAACTGATTAAAAAGGGGGAGGGGGATGTTGGGGGGGGGGGGAAGGTTGCTAGAGCCTGTGAGTAGAGGTTCTGGGGGATACTCAACAGTGAAGAGGAAACAGAGACTAACTTTTAATCAGATTACAACTGGTACCATTACCGTGTCAACTCTTGGTTCGTTTGTGAAGAAATGGACGGGGCACGTGTGATAATGTCGCGAGTGCGGAGATGTCAATTCTTGATTCATTCATTCATCATAACTACATAATCAGCTATTGGACATTTTCCAATTGACTGTTTGTGTTTAAATTTAGCTTTATGTTAATCTTGTGTTATCAAAATAAAAATAGCCCGTTATGTTACATTTATAAATAGTGCATTGATTGAACATGAAACAGGATTGTTTCAAAGATATGCAAATAAACAAAATGAATAAAGCAGCAAAACCGGTAATGGGTTAAACAGATGCGTGTAGTCCATCATGGAATCTAGAATCATTTGCTGTAGACTCAATGTCATGGCAGCTTTCAGTGTCTGGTAGAATCTGTGAAATTTCTCGTATTTGTCTGTTGGTGGAACATATCGCTTGTTTTTCTCGTTGAGTAACATTTGCTGTAACCTCATGAGCCAGCTGTTGATGAAAAAAACTCGTGTCAATGTCTGTACATGACACAACGTCTACGCAACGATTACTGCGGTGATTACCATGCACCTTCACTAACGTGCGTGTGTGTGTGTGTGTGTGTGTGTGTGTGTGTGTGTGTTTCATTTGCCATTCCACGTGTTTTTTCATGATAAAGGTACTTTTAATATTCTGGTTACATCATCGCGCTGATCTCCACGTCTCTTTTTTTCTGAATCGCTCCTCCCTCTCTTGAAAAATATTTTAAAAAAAAAGTCAGTGCTTGTCTTAGCCAAAACTTTCAGTTTCCATGACATTATGTGTGTGTGTGTGTGTGTGTGTGTGTGTGTGTGTGTGTGTATGTGTATGTGTGTTTATTAGTGTATGTTTATATACACACACACGGATGCAGTCCAAGCCTTGAACAGAACGCCCAGGACCTTCGCGATAATGCAGATCTTGTGGAAGGCCTCATTTTAGTCCTTGTTGGTGAATTCCAGCAAAGGCTACCAGTAATTCAAAGAGGCACAATAATCCCAAGAAATCAAACCCAGTTTAAAATCATCAACTTTTAGGAGAAAAGCACACAAATGTATTAAACTACCCTGAAATACGAGAGATTAACAACATAAGGACCAAAACAAAATCCCAAAACTTGCTCTATGTTCACTTGTAGAGTCTTTGATGTTACCAGTTTAAAGCAATATGTGTGCGTTTGCGTGTTTGCAAGCGCTTGCATAGGTGATCCTTGATAACTGTTCCTAATGTTAAAAAAAAAAAAACATAATGTATTCTCATGGGGATAGGGTGAGTGCTTGAATCAAGATTCTACACGCAGAATGTGTTAGTTGCAACCGTCATCCGGCCAGTGTTCATCTAGTGTACGCCTGTAGTAAAATAATTTCCCCAACATTATTCTAGCAGCAGCAATTTATTTTATCCAGGTCTCTAAGTGAAAGCGGCTCAGGATATTCAACAAACTGATGGTGACTCATTAGCATCATATAAATAAATGTGTGGAACAATCGTTTTAAAGATAGTTGGGCACCAGTGGACATGGAACATCAACCCGCTGACTTTATTTGAAAAAAAAGGGGGGGGGGGGAGTTAGAAAGAGAGTGACTTTCCTCCCCATTCATGTCTCGTCGTGTTTCAGGGCTTGTCCTATATTGCGGGGGTTTCACGCTTAGTGACTGGCCAACACGTAGTATTTCGCCCGTTGTTGTCACTGGCCAGCGATATCGCGTGTTCTATATTCTGTGAGCGCTTTTAACGGCTCCAAAACATGTAGAACAGGCCCTTTGCCCAATTACCCCTACTCTATAGCCTCAGTCTACGTCCCACGACTGTATGAAGCGTATATCATGTTGCGGGAATTTTCAGACCCTACTGTCACTGTTGTCCAGTCCGCTCTAAAGACAGGCGTGAAATGGAGAGTCCTAGATTCGATGAATTTGTCCAAGATGCACTGAAATTAAGAGAAGTGAGGGGTTACACTCAAACTGACCGTCGAGGCCTAGGGCACATGAAAGTCAGTTGGTGATCCAAAGCCACAGCCAAAGAGCGCCGAGACAGATTAGGGACACCGAAAACGAGGTTCGGGTCCAGAAAGCCACGCAACAGTCGCAGCAAGGCCAGTGGATCGGCCTCGAGAGCGCCTTGCCACGAGTCCTCACATGGGGTGAGATCTGGCGAATGGCCCTGCTGCGACTGAGCTTTATCGTACGATCTGCCTACGATGTATTACCGTCTGGTGTCAACATGTAAAGTGGAGTGCGACTAACGACCCCACATGGCCGCTATGTAGAGCTAAGCAGACGCTCGAGCACGTATTGTCCGCGTGCAGAAAAGCTCTAGGACAGGGTAGGTACACATGGCGCCACAACAAGGTCACGAAAGAGGTCTCATTTCCACTTCTATGTACAATGTGATTAAAAAACTGGGCTTGCCAGGAAATAAGCGCAAACGAGCACTGAAACAACTGGGCGAGGCTGCGGAGAGGGACTTAAGCTGGCCCTAAACACAACGGAACGTCGTGGGGGATGGGCCTCGGTGAGCTGGTCCGGGTATCTAGTGGAAAAGAAAGTCTTACCTTTTAAAGTCCATCGTGTCTGAGGTGTCTGCCGGTATCCCTCTGCCATCAGCTAACAAAGTCTAACATGTGTCCAATAAGCCATATGTAAGCTTGCCACTTGGTTGTCCAGGTAAGCTGACTGCTCTAATTATGCTACCGCAGCGACTATGTAAATACACTTCGTATCTCACAGTACCTTTTGCAAAGTCACCAATTTCGTCTTAACCCTGTCCGAGAACATCCGGTAATACGTGCAGCAGGAGAAAATCAACCCTGAGCTTCATGAACTCAGGTGGGCCCACTCTTTGAAAACGTCTAGGAGCTCGTGGGCCGAAACATTTGTCGGCGAGAGATTTCTTCTAGTGATGATTGGTAGACTCCTGCTGTACATGCTCCTCTGTGGAGTTTCTAATTACTGTATATTATAAGCTGCATGCAGTCATAGGACGTAGACTGCACTCTATCGTGGAACGCAGGCTGAACTCTCTATACATGAATGCGTATGCAAGCGACATAATTTATTTAGCTCGCGTGCGTCATTTATGACTGCGTTAGTCGTAGGGATATTTTTGTTTTTTAAAGCGAGATTGTTGTCGATTGCTTCTCTATTGCAGTTCATGTCACACACAGTGGGTATGTGTTAAGGTTTTGAACTGAAAGTTAACGGTTCGCCTTTACAATGTATCCTGACACATTGTGATAGCTATAGTCCAGTGTTTTAGGCTGTAATTCCTCACATACGTTAGAATACAAGTGTTCAAGGATTTACATTTGCTATCTTAGTCGAACTATTCATTAACATAATGTGTAAATAAGAAGCTCAAAGATGGAACAATAAAAAACGCGCCCAGATACAACATAGCTTTTTGACAATGACCTTTTATAAACGGAGAAAAACAAAAAGAATCCTAAGCCAAAACTGAACACTGGAGAGTCGCGTAGGTATAGGCATAGACGACATCTTTCATTGTCCTGTTCTGAAGGGAAAAAGTTATCTTAGATGAAATTTCAAACATGTAAATGTCTTAAAAGTCGAGTTAATATAATCACATGTTTTTGAGCAGCTTCTTACTTGCCTTTTAGTTAACTTTTCCTTGACATTCGCAATGCTCTGTGAACATATTTGGTCAAACACTTGTATGTCGATAGCCCCGTCTCTGGCCTTAAATTCTGAGCAGACAATGAAACGTAAGTCGCTGTAAGAATAACAACATTTGAGATGGTTAGCATCGATTACTTATTGTTACTAGCGTATATTTTAAAATAAAGACAATGTCCTATGTTATTTTGCCGTTTGGGTCATACATAACCAGTTATACCCACTAGGTGGTAAACTTATGAAATAGTTGACCAGTTGGCATACTTTAGCTTGTTTTAATTAAGAAGATTTATAAATTATCTATAAGCTTGCCTTGATCATTTGACTTTCACGGTAAAATTAGGGCTGTTGACATAATAGCTGAGTTAAGAAATGACACGATAGCACTCGGCACATCCTTATTAGCGCCTCGTCCCCACCTCAATCAGACAGAGCATAATTTCAATTCCAGTGTAACATGTAGCAGTCTGATTACATATCCTCTTGCCTTTCTTCTAAAGGTTAATTCTGAAGGCCTATTTGCCGCTCCACCGCTCTCTTCAGACTGAGATAGACTGATCACATGAAAGAGATTCTACATCGACACGAAATGAAAATAGGCATTGCTGCACTTCATGCAATGAATCGTTAACTGTTTCTCCAATCAACGCCTAATGGCAGAAGTAGATATGTATGATATGATGGTGATGATTGTGGTGGTTCGGTTTTTTTACAACTATTTTGTTAGCTCTGATTTTTTTTTTTTTTAAAGTTTGTATGTTATTTGTTTTGGCTTGGTTGTTTCGTGGTGGTTAGGGTTTTTCTTCTTTGTTTCTATTATAGTGGTTTGAAGGCTTTACAGTGGTTTGATTTTGTTCCCCACCTTCCTTGCTTCCTTGTCTCTATTACAGTAATTTACTTGAATTATGGTAGGTTTTGTCTCCTCTTTTTTTGGGGGTCTCCATTACGGTGGATTACTGAAATCATTGTGGTTTAGTTTTGTTGTTGTTCTTTAGCTCTATTAGGTCCAATATTTTTGGTGGGGAGTATTTTCTGCTTTGTGAATATTGGTGGTCGTTTTTTTTTCCCACTGTGTGTCTTACATGGTGGCTCGGTTTTTTTTCTTCTTCTTGCCTCTTTTACGGTGGTTTAAAGGATGTATGTTTTTGTTTTCTTTTTGTTTTGTTGTGTGTCTATATTACTGTAGTTGAATGGCTTGATGGTGGCTGTTTTTTTTATTTCTAGCTCTAAAAGGCCGGCTCATGGTCTTTGGTGCAGAACATTTTCTTCTGGAGGCCTGCTGGGGGACGTTCAGGGTGCTTGTGCCTGCTGGGTGAAGTTCAGGGTGCTTGTGCCTGCTGGGTGAAGTTTAGGGTCCTTGTGCCTGTTGGGGCGAGTTCAGGGTCCTTGTGCCTGTTGGGGCGAGTTCAGGGTCCTTGTACTTGTTGGGGGAAGTTCAGGGTTCTTGTGCCTTTTAGGGAAAGATCAGGTTCCTTGTGCCTGTTGGGGCAAGTTTAGGGTCCTTGTGCCAATCAAGATGGCTGTATCGTAGGCCAGCAAGTGGTGATTCTGTAAGCTGGCGATATAAGTTCAGATAAAAAACGGTGGCATGTCAGTTTGTTAGATGGAGTATTTTTTAGTAGGTATACTGCTATTGTTTTATGGTGAATATAAGGTGGTCTTAGATTCATTACAGTAATAACTTTGAATGGTTTAGATATTGAATATAAGTAGATAGGTAAGTTGTACCCCACCAGAACATCACACAAGCGAAAAACACCTGGCGAGATTAAGTGCCACCATGTGTGTCAGAGGCCAGTTCGGCTATGGGAAGGACAACTCTGATGATAGTGAATCATCACGTATGAACGAGTTGACCTTCAGTACAAATCAGTATGAGAGCGGACAGCTTGACCACGGAATAAACTGGGTCCAGTTAACAGACCAAGCCTAGTTCACACAGGTGACACGGATTACTGCGTGTTGAGCTGTGAAATCGGGCCCGACACAAAAAGCTTTGTCCGAGCTGGTTGAGGGAGTGTGGTGTACTGAGACGGGACGAGACAGAAAGACGAAACGCTTTGACTAGGTAAAGTTAGGTTTAGAGACGGTTAGTTGGAATAGGATCTTTGTGTTTAGTATCTACGATAGGCTGTATTTAAATTTAATGTTTCGACTAGATAGTATAGAGATAATGTTCTTTGTGTAGTAGACATTCCATGCAGTATTTGTTTGAGCAGTTAGTAAAGGTGTGACGCGCATTGTAAATGGCGATAACACTGCCCAGTCACGCTTAGGCCATACACCTTACGTGTATCGCTGAGTCCCGTGTTGCAATAGACGGCGGCTTAATAAGCACTGATAAACTGTCAGCTAGGAGTCGTGTTCCTTATAGATCCATGGGGACCTGGGTGGGTTGACCAGTGGTTGTAAAGCTGCTCATCGCCAAGGGTTTCGGATAGGAACTGCCTAACTCAGTTGATGTGTTTAAAGTCGATTTGTTCATTGTACATTAAAGATTATGTTTGTACTCAGCAGGAGTATGTCTTAAGTGTGTCTAGGTAGTTAAGTCTGTTAGCTGGCCTACCTAGCGAGCCATATTAAATGTACAGAGTAACGTAGGTCCCTGACAGATAATGATCCCGATCGAGCGCCTATTATCTTTATGATGAAAGTCGAAATTGTTGTCAGATGTTGATTTGTTAAAATATTTATCATTAAAATATACTTGGTAAATTCTTTTAAACAGTAATTACTTTCTTTAAATATCGGTGCTTTGCTATTGTCACATACTGCTCGTGTCGCGTGACTGTTTTAAGGATTTCTCCTTAAGAACCAACAGCACTGTGAAATAGAAAATGTTAAGGTGTCGGCTCATATTGGTCTAAAGAGTATCGCATGGCCAAAATACACCCAACCTATTTCAGGAGCAGAGCAACTTAAGCTAAAGCACTCATTCATTCATTCAGTAGCATGTCCCTCGCGGAACCTCGCTGCCATAACAACCCTCCGGAAAACCTTCCTATCATGAGCAAGATGTCCTGCGTCTGATACACCCATCTGGAGATCATCTGCCACATCCTGCACCCATCTTCTCCTTGGCCTTCCTCTTCCTCTCTTCCCAGGCATATACCCCTCCATTATTGTTCTCTCTAGACCTCCATGACGTTTCAAGTGACCAAAATATTTCAATTTTCTTTGTTTTATTGTCTTTACTAGCCAACCCTCTTCAATATTCAGCTCTTGAAGTATGGATGCATTTGTTCTTTTCTTTACCCAAGATATTCTTAGAACCTGTCTGTAACATTTATATTCAAATGCATTTATGCGCTGTTCCGCTTGTTTAGTAAGTGTCCAGGTCTCACAGGCGTATGTTGCAATGGGAAAGATGCATGCTCTTAAAAATCTGACCTTTGTAATTCTATCTGTACAATTCCATAATTTATTCAGTTGTTTTAGTCTTTGAAGAGCAATTGATAGTCGCCGTTTAATTTCTTTCATTGTGTCACCATTGTTGGTAACCAGTGACCCAAGATATTCGAAATTTTTCCACCACTTCCAATCTTTCCTCATTAACATATATTTCCTTCTCCATGGCAGTTTTGTTTGTATGCATTATCTTTGTTTTTGCTGTGTTAAGAAATAAGTTATGATTTTCACTATTTCTTTGGAGTGAGGTTAATAAGTTTTCTAAACCATTTTGTGATGTTGATAGTAATACTGTATCATCAGCATAACGAATTTCTGGTATTTCATGACCACCGATGTTTAGGGCATCATATTGTTCCTTGTTTATATCATCTCTTACATTTCTCATTATATTTTCGGCGTACAGGTTGAACAAATACGGTGACAGCACACATCCCTGACGGACTCCTTGCTTGATGCCAAACCAGTCTGATGTCTCTCCATCTATTCTGACTGCTGCTTGTTGGTCTTGATAGAGCATTTTAATGAGCTGCACTATATGTGATGGAAAGCCCATATTCCTCATGATTTCCCAAAGCTTCTGATGTTGTACACAGTCAAATGCTTTTGAATAATCCACAAAACATAAGAACAGATTTACATTAAATTCTCTACACTTCTCTATTATTAAACGCATGTTGAATATATGATCTCTTGTTCCTCTTCCCTGTCTAAATCCAGCCTGAGCTACATTAATCTCTTCTTCCATTTTCTTTTGCAGTCTTCTCATTATAATTTTTAGTAGAATTTTACTTGCATGACTGATCAGGGCAATAGTTCGATAGTTAAGCTAAAGCACTACACAATATATAATATTCCTAGGCGCAACTTGGCTGGACGTCCCCACTACTATAAAAAGATAGCCCCCAGGTTATGATAGTGTACTATCACAGCCATGTTAACACAGATGAAGATTATTAATTGAACATACATGTACTTTAGACAGCTAAGAACAGTGAATGATTGTCACTCAAGTCAATAGTTAAAACT
>CAJHNH020004790.1:30000-31367 GCA_905116865.2 Candidula unifasciata
GGACACCTAATCAAAGTTTGGAAAGGGAGAAGGTTGATTTAGTTGCCCGGGAGTAGATTGACACCAAGAACAGTCTCGTTCAGCAGTATCCCATAGCTGAATCATTACCCTACTCAGCAGCAGGTTAAATATATAAATATAAATACATGGTATTCGCACACTTAAAAAAACTTACCCAAGCTTAGGATTTCCTCCAGAAATAAACTGGTACTTTTTAAAGTTGAAATCAAGCACAAAGGCAAATGCGTCTGGACTCTTTGGAAGTCGGCAGTGAATGAGAGGGAAATTTTAGCGTCCTTTCGGGGAAAGAAATTACCGTATCAATCCGCCGAGGAGTGAATCGGATTCTCGGAAAAAAGAATTAAAAATACAGAGAATCTCTACCCCACAACAGCAAATTTGAAATTGAAGACTTCACAAAAGATCCAAAAGAAATAGAAATGTCTATTTCATCAGATAAAGGTGTAAATAGATATGATGGACTATTTACCCACTAGACGGGTCTATATTTGAAATTTGACCTGCCCGCTAGGGGCGGCAACGTCACGAGTAGTTGAATGTGCAGGGGTGAGTGGATCACTTCACGACAGCTATCCATCTTGTTAACTGTTTAAAAGAACGAAGCTGATAACTTTTTAATTTGTTTTTATTGTCAAAGCAAAAACGGTAACGGGTATATCTTTAAAGATCAGACTGCCATTTGCCAACACGTCTTTCACTAACCAGCAACTATCTCAAAAATTTCTAGTCGTCTACTTTCAGTTCTTCTCAACTCAGTTCACACTCTGAACCTTCATACATTGCATTTATAATATTTATTACTTTTCATCTGTTTACCATAATATTCGAAAATTCTGCAGTGATGTTCTATGTAAACAATCAAAAGCCTTCTTAAAGACAATGAAGTTCAAAATAAGGAGTTTTTGATTTTCAAGAAATTCCTTAAAGATGAGTCGCAAAGTAAATATTCAATGTAAACCTTCCAGGTTGAAGCCTGCTTGTTCCTCTGTCAGGATTGTGACCACTACCTATTTAATTATATTGAGATTTATTTTAGAAAAATGTGTTTGACATTACTAATAACAGTAATTCCTCTCCAGTTGCTACAGTGGCTGAGATAACCATACTTTCGAAATTTAAAAATTATTTTTTTTTTCACTCATCTTGAATTTCTTCCCCCTCTGCCCATATTCTATTAAACAAATCTTTCACTCGGTTTATAGTTACATAATCTGCTGTCTTTAGCATTATTATCTACATTATTATCATCTGCTGCCTTATTGTTTGCTAATGACAGTGCATCCCCGATCTCCATGTCTTGCATCTTAGATGTAACAGCATTTTCGAAATCACGAAGAACGATTCTA
>CAJHNH020004791.1:0-84063 GCA_905116865.2 Candidula unifasciata
AAGAAACCTCAATTAACTCCCTAAATAACCCCCAAAAAAAACTTTTAAAAGTGGAGTTTATTAAAGTAACCAAAAAGGCAGACATAATAAGTGCCAATACAGGCCCTATAAATATGATAAAAGGGGACTATAATTTCTGGGCGAGCCAAGTTTGAATTTTGGCAGATTAAGGTAAGACAGGTTATACCCCAAACCGAGGAAAGACACTTTTTCACGACAAGACAATAACGGATCCCTGGGGTTTTTTTTTGGCAGGGGAGCAATATTTTTTTTAGACTAATTAGGGTGCCCTTTATCATCCTTCCTTTCTTTTTCCCAAAACTTTTTAGTAAAAATTTCTCCCTTTTGTTACATGAAAATTTACGACAATTTATCAAAAAATTTTCCCCCTTGGTCGGTATGACAGTTTTTAAGGGGGCATCATTGTGCTTCTGAGCGATAAAAAGATGTAGCAAAAAGGGGCCTAACTGAAAAAGAGTTAAGCGGATTGTTTTAACATGACCAAGCCTTGTACGAAGGAACCAAACAAAAAGGGAATAGGGCTAAACAAAAGGATGTATGTAAATTTTAGGCTAAAAGAAAAAAAGAAAAGCCGTGGAACATAGGACGCCTGCGTGACGATTCGGCACGATAGAAAAAGCGAAAATTTTCTTTTCCTACGTTCCTTGTAGGTGTCTTCTTTCTCTCGGGTGGGGAGGGGGGGGGGGAGCCACCGCTAACGAACGTAGAAATATAAAAACATCAAAATTTCGATACTCAAGAATCGTCGCACCTGCGGCGCTTCTCCTGCTGTACTTCTTATTTTAACACAGGCGCCTGCGGCGCCTAAAATAGACCCACGACAACATTTCCTCCCACAAACATTATATACAGCGAGCGAATGCCAAACCAAGCCATATCATAACACCCACGCAACAGAAGAGGGCAGGCGACCCGACGAGGCATAACGGCAAGGGCAGTCACTCTCCTTCTGACCTGGGAAAAGTAAAATTAATCATACAGATTATAATTTTAAGACATTTGACTAAAACAATGATAATAATATAATTAAATATATTTAACTTGACGGGTTATAAACATATCTGCGAGTTTCATGTGAATTTACAAGTCTTTGGGCTTCGTATAGCCTCCTTTTAGCTTAACACAACGCTATCATATAAAAAGTCGGGAAGATGCCAATGATACGGCCAACAAATTTAACTGGCACATTTTTAGTCGTGGTATCTGTGCGCTCTGGAGTTCTTCTTAATATACAGATTACTCGTTGAATGTTGAATTCAGAATCGACATCACAGCACTTGGGACACCTACATAAGCGCTCCGTCCCCATTTTCAGCAGCAAGCGAAGAGTTAAAATTCCCATGGTACCAGTAACTGTCTGATTGTACACCCGTCTTGCCTTTCCCCTGAGTGTCGAGCGTCGGCCAGATCCCCTTGTAACTCCTCACAGTGCCAGTTTGCCAGTTTAGATTACTCATTTTGGCTGCTTGATGCTTGAGTCCCCCCCCCCCCCTCTTCCCCTCTACCGTGTAAATCAACATTCCTGAACCCCTAATGGGTCTATGCTTGTTTACCAGTTGTCCATGATCTCTAGCCATTTGTTAATTGAATCAGTGTAGCACCGAAGAACTTTTGTTTTCAAACCTGGCATGGGAGCCTATTGTATAAATTTAAATTGTTTTATGTTTGATAACGCAGTCCTATTCTGCTCTACATATCTGGCACACATCTCCTAACTGATGTTATCCATATGACTAATTTACTGTATGTCTTTACATCCTTCAGATCAAGCAATTCACCAGCTATTCCCTTATCGTTTGTTGTAGAAAGGCGAGCGATTCCCACATAAGACGTAACTAAACAAGGAACCAACCATGGGGTTTTGAACCGGATCTGAAAATGTATTCTGTGAGAGAGCCAAAAGGACCCCTTTAACCGTGTATAAAAACTCACCACCAGAATTTAACTATCACATGGGGGTTCAAATGTGTAAAATAATAAGATCATTTGAATATCTCCCTCTATCTCTCTCTCTCTCACTCCCCCCCCCCCCCCCCCCCCCGCCCCACGTCAGGAATGTTCCCTCCATGATTCTCTTCTCAACTGTTTGTTCATAAATCGGTTATACTGAGCTCTTATGCTTACATTATGTAATATACAAAACGTACAACCCTACACTTGCAAAAACATACCCCCCTTCACTTTACGACCTAGAGAACCATTGCCGTCGTTCGTTAGAAGGAAAACAAATTGCTTTTTCTGCGCCCTTCAGCTTGTGTTAATTTGCTTTCTGCTCCCTCTCAAAGGGTGTAAATTGTCAGGGCCAGTGAAAGCGAATGGATGTAGCAACACGAGAGATGAGAGGTAATGATTGTTTTGTTGGCAAGAATTCTTTTTCCCCAAATATTGGGATCTGTGCAATTGTTTCTTGTATGTGGCCTTGGATTGTGAACATGGAAGAAAACAACAATAGGGCTTTGTTGTTTTGTGTTGCGATTAATCTTTTTGTTTATTGTTCGGCTTTTCTGTACATCAATACGAACATGCGACAGAAAGATTTTATGATTAACTAGCTGTACCCGGCCACGCGTTGCTGTGGCCCAGAATGATGAAATGGAAAAAAAATAAAAAAGCTCTCAGCTAACAGTGTCTGTCATATCCCCCCTCCTCTCCCATCGACCAAGTCATATCTCCCTCCCTGAAGGATTTAAAAATCTTCCCTGACGAAATTATTAAAAAAAAAAAAAGTTAAGAAGTGAGAATTTTAAAATAATGTTTTAAGCTCTCTCAGTTAATAGTGTCTGGCATCTACCCTCCTTAGCCCCCACCCCTCCCCCCACTAATCATATCATTCTTTTCGAAGGATGGGAAAGTCATCACCTGACGAAATATTGTACCTAAATTGATCTTGGCATCCATGTCCACCCAGACTAAAATGGGTAGCAATAATTTTACTGAGAAGCACATGTGACCAGTGTAACAGCTACCACATCACTCATGCAGTACCAGACTACTGCTACAACTACCACCACCACCATCACAAAAACAATAACAACAACAAAACTGTCACTACAGTATGTGTAGATCGGTATAACCAGAGATGTTAGAGCCGCATGCTGTCGTAATGACTGTTTAGTTTAATTTTGCACCCGACATAGAAAAAAAAAACCTAATCACCTAACCAGTGATGGAACCCACAATAAAAAGTACACTATACTAACAAATATGGGGAAAAAATACCCCGCACAAGTTATTTCTCCCTCTCCGAAGGGAAATTTTTAACTGACCTTGGCATCCGTGTCCACCCAAACTAAACTGGACTGTAAGCCGTCTTAGTTAACAGTTTCTGTCATCGTCGAATATTTTCTAGCCGAGAAGCGTCGCGGGGAGGCTAACTGGGACTTTACTTAAATCAGATGTCTTTGGGCGAAAGGCGCAGATAACGCAGTCTAGCTGTAAACAACGACACAACGTGGCAACGGTCCTCTCGAGGGCAAATTAACGATTATCACCTAGTTTGGATTCGAACACCGGTCATCCGCGTGAAAGGTGGAATCCTTACAACTATACTACCGAACACTGAAGAGTTTAGGTCAGATACCGCAGCCTAACTGTAAACCACAACACAACGTGCCAGCGGCCCTCTCGAGGGCAAACGAAGATGACCTGTGGCATGACCATTAAGCATCACGTCACCGCTATCGCAGTCTAGCTGTAAACCCCCAAACCGAAAAAGGCGTAGATATCGCAGCCTAGCCATACACCACAACACAACGTGCCAGCCGCCCTGTTAGGGGGAAAAGATAGAAATTATTTCACCTAGCGGCGAATCGAACGCGAGTCACCCGCACGATAGGCATATATCGCAGTCTAGCTGTAAACTACAACACAAAGCGGTAACCACACTTTTAATGGAAAAAGAACAATTATCACCCAGCGGGGATTCTAACACCGGTCACCCGCGTAAAGGGTAGGATACATACAACTATACTGCCGAAGACTGAAGAGTGTAGGTGCCAGCCGCCCAGTTAAGAGCTAACAGAATAAAATATTTATATCACCTAGCGGGCAATCGAACGCGGGTCACTCGCATGCTAGGCAGCATATTTGTAACTACGCTTCCAAACACTGAAGTAAATTGTGGAAATTAAATTATATAGTAACGCAAAGTTCAATAAGAGCTCAGCAGTCAAAAATGGCCAGTCAACTAAAAACAAATCCGGGCCAGCAACAACACAATTAATGATTTGACCGTTGCTGGAGCTACGTCGTTAGTGGTTTGTGCGATTTTCTGACAAAAAATAACGCTTTGAGTCAAAGGCAACGTTATGCGAAAAACTGAAAGCAATCGGTTCCGTAGTGTCTGATTCTATAGTTTACAAACTCGGAAAATTAACATTTTTATTAATATAGATTGAAGATCATCTAATGAAGGGGTTCATGCTCACGCGCACAAGAGATAGGAATAGATGGTTCTGGAACTAAAGTCCATAAGTGGATGAGCGTTCAGAACAAACCGTTGAAGTTTACAGCCGATGAACGCCTAGAAGAAAACTTCTACAAACGATGAGATTTCAAAGACAATTAAATACCGTACTCAAACACAATCTGTTAGCTGATCCTTCAACCCTGAACATTGGTTTGATATTGTCAATAACCTTGTTGTTACGATTACTCCTACAGATTGTAATGATTATTTTTTCAACATATATCTCAAATCGTGGTGTAGTTGTTAGACGCTCGCCTGTGGTTCGGAAGGTCGTGGGTTCGGGTCCTTACGAAGCAAGACTTTTTCAAAAATGACCTTGGCTCTCATTTCGACCAAGACTTGAGTACGCACCAGGTGCAGTCCAGGAAAGTAAAGGCGGCCGGTGTGATGCTGACAATATCACCTCTCAAGTGAAGATTCGTCTAGGAAATATGGGTCCGGCCCTGTGTGCCCAATACCTATGAAAGCCTGGAACAGTGTCCTTCACTTTTTATTCACTATCAAAGGGTAAATGCAATACAATCGTCAAAGAATAGACACAACTGTGATTGTGTATAATTTTTTATTAAAAACCTAACAAAAATGCGTTTTAGCAAAATCGTGATCTGCAGAAGGTGTAATCTGATTTGCAAAAGGGTAAAATGGATTTTCACAAGGCTGAATTTGATGTGCAAAAGGCTGGCTCTGCACCACTTGTTGGTGAATTGAAGTATGACAAGTTAGATATTTTTAGGGCCCTTTTGGAGCGAGTGAACAGATAGATCATTTCGGTCTAAGGAGAATGGCGCTGCGAGGAGTTACCAGGGGATCTGGCCGACGCTCAACACTCAGGGAAAGGATGAGACGGATATACAGTCAGACGGTTTCTGGCACCATCGGAACTGGAACTCTTCGCTTGCTGCTGAAGATGTGGACTGAACACTTCTGGGAGTGTCCCGAGTGCTGTGATATCGATTCTTAATTGGACATTCAACATTTGGTATGCAAAAGGGTTAAATATGGCTTGCGAATCTGTACAAGACCGCATAGCTACTGCTGTCTTTGTGAGCTGACACATAGTTAGGATGTGCTTCACTCCCCCCCCCCCCCCCTTTTTTTTTTTCCCACAGGGAAAGTTGAAGTTAAGTATTTTGGCCACATCAAGCGTCATGGTGGCTTGGTAAAGACGATGATGGAAGGTGCATTTTGTGGAAGGCGAGGCAGGGGTCGACCTCCGTGAAGATGGATACAGGTCATTGAAGATGCACTGACACTGAAAGCACATAGGGCAGGATAGATGGCTAGGGAAAGGCATGCTTTCAGGTGAGCCGTGAAAAGAGCGACGTTGTGTAAAGGACATGCTGATTAATGATGATGATGATGATGACGCGGTCGTTTCTTAAGGAATCTTGTTTCTCTGTAGCAGACATATAGCCTGCGGAACTTTATAATTTGAGAGAAGACACGAGATTGGAGATTGAGATAGGAATAAATTGTTTCCCTTGATGATTGACTTTCCACCCCACCAGGACATCACACAAACGACAAACACCCGATGACACAAAGTGTCACCATGTGGATGAGAATCACCGTGGAGAGGTCCCTGAAACCGCGTTCAGACAATTGGTCATATTGATGGCCTGCCTATATTGCGGCCCCTGGCAAAAAGCCAGAGTGGGGCTTCAAATAAAAAAAATTACGTCCTGAAAAGGACGTAAGGAATTCATATATGGTATTCCCTTGATCTTTAGCCTTCCCTCTTAAAAGAGCAGTTGGCAGGTTATGTGATGGTTTACAACTAGGGAGTGGTATCTCTGCCTCTCAACCCAACACATTTGATTTCAGCAAATCCTTAACTAGTCGCCTTTTACGATATTCTTGTTAAGGCATATTGAGTGTATCCCCTTCACATCTCTCTCTCTCTCTCTCTCTCTCTCTCTCTCTCTCTCTCTCTCTCTCTCTCTCTCTCTCTCTCTCTCTCTCTCTTCCCCTTTCAATGGGTCAGAAGACTAGGCAGAGCAGAATAACAACCATAAAGCATCCACACAATTAAATACATAGAAAGTGATTCCACAATCAAACATTGATGTGTGTGTTTAAGTTTCATTGTCTGGTAATAAATCCCCAGCACTTGCAATCTTCACTTACATTTGTAATTTCTTACGCTGACGCCCTACCATGCCATTAGAGAGAGAGAGAGAGGGAGAGAGAGAGAGACAGAGAGAGAGAGACAGAGAGAGAGACAGAGAGAGACAGAGAGAGAGACAGAGAGAGAGACAGAGAGAGACAGAGAGAGAGAGACAGAGAGAGAGACAGACAGAGAGAGAGAGAGAGAGAGAGAGAGAGAGAGAGAGAGAGAGAGAGAGAGAGAGAGAGAGAGTAGATCACACAACAGCTGTAAAGATCGATATATGTCTCCAAACCCCCCTCTCCTTTTTCCCGCCCATCCCTCAGGCTCACAAAATATTACACGTTCTCTTCTCAAAGTTAGCCAACAATGTTCACCGCCTTTTTATGCTATTTGCCATAAGCTGTTTCGGTTTCAGCCTATTTCGAAATAGCTAGATTACATATTTTCCTCATTAAGCTTTTCATTGTCAAAGCGCACCTGTGAGGTCTCAGGGAAGATTTTGGGTTGTTTACGGATTGTCTAGAATTCCCAGCCATACGCTAAAACTGGCTTTATGGACCATGCAGTAAATCTCTGTCTAACCTCAAATGACAAGGATTAATTGCTTAAGATGTTCTTTATTTTACAGTCAGTAAAAGTAATGACGGTGATAACATACATCCCTGACGCACTTCTGCTCGTATTTCAAGAGTATCTTGTAGTTTCCCGTCATAAAGAATTCGGCATGTCATGCATTTGTATGTTGTTGCATTTAGTTACAGACTTTTAGTGGGAATTTATCGTCTCTGATCGACGTGGACATACATGACTACAAATTCCACATTGCTTGGACTATAAGTAGAATCACAGGATCGTTACGGAGAGTCAGGAAAAGTTGAGAAAACAGCCCGTGTTACATTTTTCAGGAAAAGTTGACGAAAAAGAGATGAAAGCTACAATTACGTATAAATAATTAGTGTCAACACATGAAGGTCTTTAGTGAGCCCACCAGAAGATACAAAGAGATGAAGTTAATACTTCAATTTCCTAGGAAATTACCAGAACAAATCAAGACCACACGCGACAGTGCTAGAACCAGATGTACTAACGGATAAAGTAATTAGGCAGTCTCCAAAACATAAATCACCAGGAGCTGATAGATTAACCGCTGAAATAATCCAAGCAGCAGGTGAAAGCAACACAGATGGCTTCAAATAACATTGAATGCTGCACCGGTCCAATAGACTGCTTCCATGGACTGACAACTTGCGGTAGTTATGTCATTGTGAAAGAAAAAAGGAAGCAAGCTAGAATGCAGTCAATATCGAGATATATTTCTTTCAAGCCATGTTGGGAAAATCTATAGGAAAATAGAAACCAGACTGAGTCCAGTGATAAAACTACATCTTAAAGAAGAACAGATATGATTAATTAGAACTAGAATCTGCAGCCGATGCAATCTTTACACTTTTACACAGTTAATAGAAAAGAACAACGAATACGATAAGAATCTATTTGTGCCATTTGTAGACCAGGACAAGGCATTCAATAGAGTCGATGGACAAGTATTATGAAAATTAATGGTTCGATATGGAGTTAGGGAACACCTCATTCGAATGAGTTAACGTTTATATAGGTATTACAGAAGCTAATTAGAATAAATCATGGAACATCTAAACCATTCGCAGCAACATCTGGAGTAAGACGTGGATGTGCTTTATCACCATTGTTGTTTATCACTTGAGCCGAAAGTGTATATGCAAGGATGCTAGGCCCAGGAACGAAAATGCTAGTAACATCAAAGAATTACTCTTTGCTGAGGACCAGGTCTTGATAGCAGATAGAACCATTACACTATAACAGCAGCTCACAGTCACGAATGCAGAATGTAAAACAAATAATGTGAGAAGCATCATGAAAAAGACAAAATTAATGTCAATAGGAAGAAAGAAGCAGATCCTAAATATAGTAGCAGAGTGCAAAGGCATTAAACAGGCACCTGAGTTTAAATATCTGGGAACAATATTCACCGAAGTTGATGAAATATATGAAAACATTTACACCAGACGCATTTAAACAAAACAGTATTTGGACAGCTAGCTCCCCTCTTACAACACAAGGCAATGCCAATCAGTAAAAAGAAACATTCCACACGAAGCATATTCATTCGAACCATATACTCCCAGGGCTAGACGTGGTCACTAACAAGAAACCATAAAAGAATATTAGTAACAATGTAAACGAGTTGTCAGAGAAGGGCCGCAGGAGTGACCAGAAAAGATCAAATCAAGATTAAAGTAATAAGAGAAGGCGTCGGGACGTAAATAGATTTAAATTACATAAAAAGACAACAAATCAAATGCTTTACACACATAGAATGCATTGTGACGTCATACCATATATGGCATTCGCGAAAAGAGGAAAAGAACGTAGAGCTCGAGACAGACCAAGAACAAGATGGAGAGATAACATCAGAGAAACTCTACAACAGCATGATGTGTCTATTGTCGAAGCAGACCAAGAACAAGATGGAGAGATAACATCAGAGAAACTCTACAAAAGCATGATGTGTCGATAGTCGAGACAGACCAAGAACGAGATGGAGAGATAACATCAAAGAAACTCTACAAAAGCATGATGTGTCTATTGTCGAGGCGCACAGAAAAGCAGAAGCAGAACCTTGTATCACACTCGACGCTCGAAGCGGTCAAAGAGGAGGTTAAGAAGTGCACTATAAGAGAAAAAAAGACTCATTATGCAAAAGCAAACACTCAGCATAACTACTACATCTTTTTCCTTTGTCGTCTTTTGTCGTCCAGTGTCACAATTTTCTGTTTTTACCCAGTGCTTCTCGGGTGGCCTAAGTGATGGTTTTGTGTGTGTGTTGGATTCTGTTGCACCGTTCATAAACCTTTTCCTTGTTCTTCCTGTGGCCTTCTGCTTGGATAGAAAAGTGCCCTATACATTTTGGTCTGCCTGTATTCTTACTAGATAATCAAACCATCTTTTCCTCTGTCATTTATTGTAAGTCAGGTAGTCTCTTTCCTAACTCAGCGCAAGTGCACTAACATATACCAAAGTCTAGCCGGGAACACATCAGGACCTGACCTTACATAACAGTTAGTTGCATGTCCTTTACATGTCTTTGCAGAACCAGCACCAGTATGTTTTGACTGTCTGTGATTTAACCAGGCACGTCTGGTGCCAGAGAGCCCAGTATGTGATACCACAACATCCAGCTCAAAAATAGAGGTGGAGGCCGTCACTGCAGCTTTTCGCTGGTTAGAGAACACAACATACACTCATACGCAACACACACACACACACATACGTAGAGACATACACATCGTAACTGTAACTGTGACTCAGAAAGCATGCGAGGATGGTCAGGACAGGCGTGTTTCTTGCAGAGTGGCATGTTTCGCAGCGGAGCTTCCGGGTGAAGATCTGGATCTTTTCTCAGGGTTTACGCCGGTGCGTTGGAAAATGAACAGTGGGACAGACTGGCTGGCTCTGCACAACTTGGTGGAATATTGATGCATGATAAGGCAGACGTTCTTAGGTCTTGTGGGAGAACGTGTACAATTCGGGAAAACAAATGGAACACCACAGTATGGTGAAATTGATGAGAGGATCTGACCGATGCTCGGCGCACAGAGGAAAGACAAGACGAATGTATAATGCTACTGGCACCACTTGCATTGGAACTCTTCGCTGGCTGTTGAAGATGGGGACGTATCGCTTATGGAAATGCCCCGAGTGCTGTGATGTCGGCTCTTGAATAAACGCAACTTACTAAACAATTTTCAATTCAGTAGTTTGCCATTGTCACGGTCAAATCTCAATACCACTGTTCAAACAAACGCAAGTAGGTCAGGCGTCAAGTCGCTCGCAGCTGGAACACCACGGAATTACGAAGCCTGTTCGCACAGCCCATGCTCTAAAGTGATATTCTGGCTACGGATTGGTTTTTGATTTTCTGGGTTGCCTGGAGCTGTTACAGAAATAGCCGATCCAAACATCAGCTGAATGTAAATCGATACTCCAACAGCTGGACAAGAATCGATACATCCCTGAGAGAGCCCAAAACTGTACGTGTCCATTGTACAATTGTAGCCTTTTATAAACTTTGTCAAGTTCCCACAGTGAAGGTCTTCAAATAGTAACAGAAAACAATAAAACTCAACTTTTGACACAACACGGCTTACTGGGTACACTTCGCCTGCGAGAAATTCTTAGAATAATCGGCACTTGTTGGGCCATGTTGGACATATCACTGCGGCCGCTTTTACTTCCCATACAATTTCTTGGCACTTATTACAAGCTGGGCAAATGTGGAGTTTATGTCAAGGACAAGTTATCCTTACTGCAAGGAAGCTTTAACTGCTTTACCACGGGCTTGCGAGTATGGACTGTTATAGCTGTGTTTGATTTTTTATGTTTTTGGTCTCAAGTTGGCATACTGCCAGGAAGGAGGGGCAGGGGCCGAACAGCATAAAGATGGGCACAGGATGTAAGTGACTCATTGGGTGTGACAGTGCGTAAGGTGGGAGAGCTGGGAAAAGACCCAGTTTCTTTCAGCCCGTGATGAGAGCGACGTTCTGCAAAGGACCTGCTACATGATGATAATGTGGGTGTTTTTTTTTTTTTTTTAAATTTATCTGAATTCACAATTTTGATTATTCTTAAAATGTACAGCAAGGAATATTGTTGGATATAAAGGCGGCTAGGTGTGTTTGAGCACATCACACACTGATGCTGACTCACAGCATCATCCTCATCCTCCTCGTCCTCATCATCATAATTATTTGTTATTATGTCTTTGACACAGTCATCGATATCATCATGTAGCAGATGCCATACCGACTTCTCTGTCACATCTATACCTAGGTTGTGGGTGAACATTATCTAGTTAGCGTTACACCCGCACAACCTTGGAGAGAGGTCTTTCATTTTCAAGTTTCATGTAGTAGCCAACAGCTATAACCAGACACGTCTAGCTATAACCAAACAGGTCAAGCTATAACCAAACACGTCTAGCTATAACCAAACAGGTCTAGCTATAACCAAACACGTCTAGCTATAACCAAACACGTCTAGCTATAACCAGACACGTCTAGCTATAACCAAACAGGTCTAGCTATAACCAGACACGTCTAGCTATAACCAAACAGGTCTAGCTATAACCAGACACGTCTAGCTATAACCAAACACGTCTAGCTATAACCAGACACGTCTAGCTATAACCAAACAGGTCTAGCTATAACCAAACACGTCTAGCTATAACCAAACAGGTCTAGCTATAACCAGACACGTCTAGCTATAACCAAACAGGTCTAGCTATAACCAAACACGTCTAGCTATAACCAAACGGGTCTAGCTATAACCAGACACGTCTAGCTATAACCAAACAGGTCTAGCTATAACCAGACACGTCTAGCTATAACCAAACAGGTCTAGCTATAACCAGACACGTCTAGCTATAACGGAACACGTCTAGCTATAACCAAACACGTCTAGCTATAACCAAACTAGTCTAGCTATAACTAAACACGCCTAGCTATAACCAGACACGTCTAGCTATAACCAAACACGCCTAGTTATAACCAAACACGTCTAGCTATAACCAAACACGTCTAGCTATAGCCAAACACGCCTAGCTATAACCAAACAAGTCTACATATAGCCGGATACGCCTCTCTGAGAACCTTCATAACTGGTCAACTATCATTTCACATCAATAAACCACGGTGTTATTTATGTATCAAACTATGCAAAATATGAGAGCTACTAAAAAAGAACCAGTTAATTATTCCTTTATCTTCTACCTTTCATCTCCTAGTGGAGCACCAGCTACCAACCCTCGTCTAGCTGTTGTTGATTTTGTCGCAAGTCTCACCCCAACACTCCCTAGTGCCTCTTACGTCATGCACCTGAGGATAACATATTGATTCATTTTCCTTACCTTTGGTGGTGATAGGCATAATTATTGTGACAGTGATGAAGCCGGTGATAGTGATATGAAAATGATTGTGATTCTGATGAAGCCGGTAGTGGTGATATGGATAATGATTGTGATACTGATGAAGCCGGTAGTGGTGATATGGATAATGATTGTGACACTGATGAAGCCGGTAATGGTGATATGCATAATGATTGTGACACTGATCACTGATGAAGCGGGTAATGGTGATATGGATAATGATTGTGATACTGATGAAGCCGGTAATGGTGATATGGATAATGATTGTGATACTGATGATGCCGGTGATGGTGATATGGATAATGATTGTGATACTGATGAAGCGGGTAATGGTGATATGGATAATGATTGTGATACTGATGAAGCCAGTAGTGGTGATATGGATAATGATTGTGACACTGATGATGCCGGTGATGGTGATATGATAATGATTGTGATACTGGTGATGCCGGTAGTGGTGACATGGATACTGATTGTGATACTGATGAAGCCGGTAGTGGTGATATGGATAAAGATTGTGACACTGATGAAGCCGGTAGTGATGATATGGATAATGATTGTGACACTGATGATGCCGGTGATGGTGATATGGATAATGATTGTGACACTGATGAAGCCGGTAGTGGTGATATGTATAATGATTGTGACACTGATAAAGCCGGTAGTGGTGATATGGATACTGATTGTGATACTGATGAAGCCGGTAATGGTGATATGGATAATGATTGTGACACTGATGATGCCGGTGATGGTGATATGGATAATGATTGTGATACTGATGAAGCCGGTGATGGTGATATGTATAATGATTGTGACACTGATGAAGCCGGTGATGGTGATATGGATAATGATTGTGATACTGATGAAGCCGGTGATGGTGATATGGATAATGATTGTGACACTGATGAAGCCGGTGATGGTGATATGTATAATGATTGTGACACTGATGAAGCCGGTGATGGTGATATGGATAATGATTGTGACACTGATGAAGCCGGTGATGGTGATATGGATAATGATTGTGACACTGATGATGCCGGTGATGGTGATATGTATAATGATTGTGACACTGATGAAGCCGGTGATGGTGATATGGATAATGATTGTGATACTGATGAAGCCGGTGATGGTGATATGGATAATGATTGTGACACTGATGAAGCCGGTAATGGTGATATGGATACTGATTGTGACACTGATGATGCCGGTGATGGTGATATGGATAATGATTGTGATACTGATGAAGCCGGTGATGGTGATATGTATAATGATTGTGACACTGATGAAGCCGGTAGTGGTGATATGGATAATGATTGTGACACCGATGAAGCCGGTAGTGGTGATATGGATAATGATTGTGATACTGATGAAGCCGGTAGTGGTGATATGGATAATGATTGTGACACTGATGATGCCGGTGATGGTGATATGGATAATGATTGTGACACTGATGAAGCCGGTAGTGGTGATATGGATAATGATTGTGACACCGATGAAGCCGGTAGTGGTGATATGGATAATGATTGTGACACTGATGAAGCCGGTGATGGTGATATGGATAATGATTGTGATACTGATGAAGCCGGTGATGGTGATATGGATAATGATTGTGATACTGATGAAGCCGGTGAAGGCCAAGATTACAGCGGCCTGGTGATGACGAGTATTCACCATTACAGTGATGTGTTATTTCAGCGAATATGGTGTTTATTTGATAATGATGTGATTCATTCACGCAATTCTGTATTTGTTAAGGATGAAGCTGCGACAGACCTAACGAACTGGCAGTGAATATAAATCTAAATCCAACATAAATGAATAAATGAAAAATCTGCTTTGGAGACTGTTTGAAATTAGGAAAACCATCAAACAGAGCAACAATCAACAGCGCTCGATAAGTGGTCATTCATTTCATACTCATAGTAAACAAGCTAGTGAAGAGAATAAATTCGTAACATAGAACAGAAAATGGTTCCGCCTAACCCGACTGCGAGAGAAGTTAATATGACAATGGAAAGATCAAGAGGCATTATTATTATTATTATTCTTATTATATACTAAAAACTAGAATTGGGCCCATTTACGCACCTCTTGTTGCCTAGAAATTATGTATGGAGGGAGGGTCGCGGCATGCTCGAACAACAAGTCCACCCCTTTCCCAGTTTTCTCAGTTTCGGCAGGCCTAGGGAAGGTTTTTTTTTTTTTGGGTGGGGGTGGGGGTGGGGGGGGGGGGGGGGGGGGGGGGGGGTGACATTAGTAAAACTTATTTTACTAACATTAAAAAGTACAGTGTTGATATTCACACACACAAACAAAAAAACTTCCTTATGTGCCAGTTTTACGGTATACCCTTTGGTGAAAACGATAACAAGTAGAATCTACTCAAACGCAACCGGCGTCCTTCCAGGAGGAGTCCTTTGTCACCCAATCCTTTGGTCCCTTTATTTTCCTCTATTTCTTACGACGACCACCACTCCCTGCAGCAAGGCGTCTTCGCCACTTGGGGGTGATATGATCGAATTTCCGCATAGTAACTATAGTTTTAGGCTCGCCTCGGATCGGAAGGTCGTGGGTTCTCTCCGTGGCGGAGCCGGATTTAAAAAAAAAAAAAAAACAGGACCTTGGCTCCAAGGTCTACCCAGCCTTGAGTGGGTACCGGGTGCAGTCCCGGGAAGTAGAGGCGGCTGGCATTATGCTGACCACATCACCCATCTTGTGCCGATTGGTCTCTAAAGGTTAAGGTTTAGACCTGTATGCATTATACGCCTAAAGGCGTGGAAAATGGTCCTTTAATTTTACCACGGCTTACTCTAATTATAGGCCAAACAGGTCACCGGGGATTCCCGTTCTTGTGCAAAAATGGAGTTCCTCTGTGTCCACAATTTTATCGAGGAGATGTATAAACAAATTAAACTAGTTTCATTAATTTTCAACATATTTTATAGAACTATACGTAATTTTTAAGGTTAAGTAAGTGTGCTATTTAAATATAACAATAAAGGCTCTTACAGAAAAACAAAAATGTTTTTGCTACAGTCAACATGAAGATAAACATCAATAACGGTTGGATATAAACTGAAAGTTATTCCAGCAAAAGTAAAGAAATATCAGTGCTAACTCTTTGATTCTGAGACAGTTTTGTTGCATCAGTGGAGCCGATTGGGGGGGGGGGGGGGGGGGGGGGGGGGGGGGTAACATTTTTACTTTATCAAATTTAGCGCATAAAAATACTGCTTTGAAACATGCACATGTCATGCGTAACATAGATATAAATGATTGATGGTTATTATTACTATTAGTAGACTACTGCAACATATAATTATAAAGTTAGTTGCGTATCCTTTACAGGACGTTGCAGAACCAACCTTAAAACAGTCCCTGGCTGTTGTGTGGTTTTTCTAGGCAATTTACATCCAGTAGTTTGCCATTGCCTCTGGACGGTCGGCTTTCTTTATACCACTGTCGAAACCAACGCAAGGCGCATTGCCTGCAGCTGGGATCGAACCTGGCATCCCGGCATTACAAAGCGAAGCGTTCGCATTGACTTAGCCACAGAGCCGACACATATAATTATCCTGTTATTTAATAATTAGTAAACAAGCACAGTCAATATGAAATTGATATGTGCAATAACATTTCACCCAGAGCAGTTTTCTTAACAGTACTTACAGCACTACTAAATATTTTTCCTCAAGGTACAAACAGCACAAACAAATTTGTCCAGTTTCATCACGTTGGATGAAATCAATTCCTTGTCATTGTCAATTTTTTGGTAACTGTTTAAAAATACATAACACAAATTTCTGAATACTGCATGCAACAACGCGTATAAGTATCATGCATGGTATATTATTTTAAAGGTAATTAAAGCATATTAAAAAGTATAATATAACTGCAAATTATGTGTAATATACACATATCAAACACAAAAATTCTCCAAATAGATACCGGATCTCGTTGTTCAAAACAGTGTCTGGAACAAGACTAAAGCCAAGAATTAGATGAACAACCAGAAGTTTCTGCCAGAGTTTACAGCCAGTGTTCGGGAAGCATAAGATAATTCACAAACATGAACACAGACCGTACAACTGCAAACGTGCATAAGAAGTAGACGAACAACCAACAGTTTCTGCCAGAGTTTACAGCCAGTGTTCATGAAACACAAGACAATTCACAAACATGAACACAGACCGTACAACTGCAAACGTGCATAAGAAGTAGACGAACAACCAACAGTTTCTGCCAGAGTTTACAGCCAGTGTTCATGAAACACAAGACAATTCACAAACATGAACACAGACCGTACAACTGCAAACGTGCATAAGAAGTAGACGAACAACCAACAGTTTCTGCCAGAGTTTACAGTCAGTGTTCATGAAACACAAGACAATTCACAAACATGAACACAGACCGTACAACTGCAAACGTGCATAAGAAGTAGACGAACAACCAACAGTTTCTGCCAGAGTTTACAGCCAGTGTTCATGAAACACAAGACAATTCACAAACATGAACACAGACCGTACAACTGCAAACGTGCATAAGAAGTAGACGAACAACCAACAGTTTCTGCCAGAGTTTACAGCCAGTGTTCATGAAACACAAGACAATTTACAAACATGAACACAGACCGTACAACTGCAAACGTGCATAAGAAGTAGACGAACAACCAACAGTTTCTGCCAGAGTTTACAGCCAGTGTTCATGAAAACATGACAATTCACAAACATGAACACAGACCGTACAACTGCAAACGTGCATAAGAAGTAGACGAACAACCAACAGTTTCTGCCAGAGTTTACAGTCAGTGTTCATGAAACACAAGACAATTCACAAACATGAACACAGACCGTACAACTGCAAACGTGCATAAGAAGTAGACGAACAACCAACAGTTTCTGCCAGAGTTTACAGCCAGTGTTCATGAAACACAAGACAATTCACAAACATGAACACAGACCGTACAACTGCAAACGTGCATTAGAAGTAGATGAACAGCCAGAAGTTTACAGCCAGTGTCCGTGAAGCAGAAAACAATTCACAAAAATAATAATATTGTTAGTGTACTTCTACAACGTATAATTATACTGTTAGTCAACAATTAGTAAAGAGGCAAAGAGCGACTTGCTGTGAGAGGTTAGTTAGTCAAATAAATATTGCTTTTATGCACTTACCCAGAACTCAGAAATATCTTGACACAATTTGTCCACAGTGTGGTTGCACCATTTATGCACAGTCAATATGAAAGCAATAGTTTTCTTCCAACACAAGATAGTTTGCACCTGACAACTGTCGATATTCTCCAGATATGGCTTCTAAATTACCTGTTTGTATTTTCCCTAAAAGTAAGATTTCTACATTCAAAGTAGAAAAAAGAATAAACAGTCAGTTCCCAAAAAAAATCCTAACTACTGACTAGAAACGGTAACACACACACACCACAACACGACTTTCTCCTGTGAATTAAAATTCAAATTGCTGTAATCTAACAGCAAAGTTTGAAAATCTTATGTACCCACTTCACAATATCCGCTTGTCGATTTGTAATACGAATACATTCAGAACACAGAACTTTGTAAGCATATCAAAATGTCACACAATGCAACATGGACACGCTTCCAGTAACACATTTTCGAAGGTACTCCGCCAAAATGTACCGTGATTTAGTCGGTAGTCATTATTTGAGATGGCGTTGACTTTTACTAACTTACTACTATAGCTTTCGATCTGTAAGGCTGTCTTTTCGTTGTTCAGCGTCTGTGGCTTAGGCGTTGCGAACGCCAGGATGCCGGGTTTGATCCCAGCTGCGGGCCTTGCTCCTTTGCGTTGGTTTCGACAGTGGTATCAAGAAGCTGACCGTCCAAAAAGCAATGGCAAACAACTGGACGTAAACTTGCCTAGAAAAACCACATCAGCAATACTGGGGTTGGTTCTGAAACGTCCTGTAAAAAATGTGCAACTAACTGCTTCGTTGTTAACCGGCTGTAAGCTCCAGCAGACAGTCCTGGTTGTTCGTCCATATGACTTTCGCTTTCTGCCAGGGACTGAGTTTTGCGTGCACATCTGTTTTACTAGTTATTTGTGTTCAGTTAATTGTTCCTTTCCTCTCGGGCAGACGAATTCCGACTTTAAAGAAAGCTCCCAATTAGTCGACCCCTACAATATGTTTGGTGGGGAGGCAGTATGTCTATTCTTGTGCCCCTCACAACGAGGCCCGGAACATACAGTTATTTTGTCACACTATGTGTCCTTTCATGTCCCTACTTTTTTCTATGAGTACCAGTTCTAGTGTAGCAGTTTAAAATAACGTTTCTCATACGCTTGGAGGCGCTGTCATGTTTCAGTGGAAGCTATAAGATTATCTTAAAATCCTATTCTCTTTATAACCACCCTCTTTCACAAGCATCTCTAACCGCCTAGAAGGGGCTTCTTGATTCAATAATACGATCGATGTTGATTGTTCCAATTCGTTTGTCTGTTGAGTGGCAACAGTTGGAACATTGTTTTCTAAATCTATTGAGATTGCAGTAGTGTTCGTTGTCACATTTCTTGTCTTTCCCTTCAGGCTCTTTGTTGTCGATTGGCTACACTGCAGGAATGCACAAGGCATAATAAGAATACAGATGTTTCTGTAGGCAATCACAAGGGGGAATTGAAGATCTAATTATTCAATCAGTTACCGTGTCCAGAATGAAATCTGAATGTTGCAATGAAGCAATAAGATTATCTTAAAATCCCAGTCTCTTTAAAACCACCCTCTTTCACAAACATCTCTGACCGCCTAGAAGGGGCTTCTTGATTCAATAACACCCTCTTTTTCCAACCCGGCACCCTGGCCTTCGCAACGCCTAAGCCACAGACGCTGAACAACGAAAAGACAGCCTAAAAGATCGAAAGCTATAGTAGTAAGTGAATAAAAATAAAGGGCCCTTTTCCTCGCCTTTCAATATTTGAAAAGGGGGGGGGGGAGGTGGTAATATTTGGCTCTCCTTGCAATAACGGTGAAGAATCCCACGTTTTTTATACACTGTCTTGTGATTAGCGGCACCATTGTTTCCGTTTAAAAAAGCCCCTGAAGTGATTATATTCACACAGCAGTGAACAATAATGCGCGCTTGGTCACTCCAGCGCTTGCCCTTAATATGTGGAAAATGAGAAGTCTTGTGTGTCTGAAACCATTAACACTCCAACACATAAAGAATCTCCATATAGAAGAGCTGTCGCCTATAGCAACAGCGGCAACTCAGTTTTCTGATAGAAGTTCTATCTATTTCATATCCCTTTTAAATTTATTGCAGTTAATTAAAAAAAAAAAAAAAAAAACGGCATGGAAATTATTATGCATCTGTATTTATTTACTCAGAAATACCAGCAGGACTTAGTTTTATAAATGATTGTTATAAGAAGCGTTTATGTATTTACTATTTAAGTATTTAGCGTTTTTCGTGCGGTACGAGTGAGGAGACAATCAATCAATTATGTAAATAAACACTAAAACAAACATTATGTTAGAAGCTCCGTCATAATTTGTAGCAAAACTAATTACTAATTATACTAGTATTTATAGTACAGACATTGCTAGAGAAATATAATCAGTCATATCAAATTTTACGAGCCTACAATTATAAAAACAATAGAAATATAGTATGAAAGCGAAAGGCAGTAGAAACAATGTGATAGTATGACAGGTTATTATTTTAAATATTAATTAGATTTGCTGAAAGCTGGATACGATTACAGTTCATCTTGAATCTTGGTCGAAGATGCCAACGGTTATAGAACAAGTGGATAGAGCCGTAAGTGGAGCTCTGTCTAGCCATGGAAGTGGAGTTGAGAGGGAGCAGTCTGCAACAACTGATGAAGCTCTCATGATTGAACAGATGCAGCTCACGGAGCCCATGAAGAGTCAGCATGCTCCAAACCACCTACTGGAAACAAGTGAGTTCTTGATTCTGTATAAATAATTGTTTTACTTGTTCAAACTTTAGTGCATCAAGTTAACTCTTTACTCCTAAACAATGTATTATGTGTGATTCCCTCTGTCTCTTGAACACCAGGTGTAAAAAAAAATAAAAACCTTGTCTTACTTCTTTTTTCCCCAAATGATCATAGATAAATGAGGAAATCTGAATTCCTGGTGAACGTGGCTGAAAAAAAAAATGTTTAGAAAAAAAAAGTACCAATTCGAAGAGAATGTGAATCTCTACCTTTAGGCTGGCAGGCGAGTGTTTAGACACTACTCTACCGTAGCTTTCATTAACAATACATACCATCATAAAACTAGTTTTGTGAGATATTAAATTCTACAATATGCTAACTATAGTGAAATATGTATTGTATGTGAATGTTTTATGCTTATTAAAAAGAGAAAAGAATGCCATTAAGTCAGGTTTCCAAAAACATCTTTATAGGCAGCACACACACTCGCAGGCACTCCCACACACATGCATGCATATATATACACACACGCAAGAAGTATTTATGGTGGAATGACAGAATTGTTGAAGTTTTGAGATGCATAACACATTACATACCCATAAGGATGTCTTCTTTTTTTACGTTGGTGGGGGAAAAGGGGGGGGGGGGGCGTAGTTCAACTTGTTCTTGTTGTTTGTCTTTTTATCTGAAACACATAGTTATTGTCTTTCTGCATGTTCTTTACTACTGTAGCTATCAGAAACTAGTTTTTGTTGAGTTTGTTCTTATTGTAGATTTTAGAAACAACTTCGTAGAGATTGTTTATTCTATTATTGCTACCAGAAACAGCTTTTGTTGAATTGTTCACCTTGATAATATTCTTTTAGGAAACTGCCATGTTGCCACACTTCTGGCAACCTAATGTTGTACTTATAAAAATGATGGTTTCCTTACACATTGAGCTCTGGACTGAGTGTTTCTTTATTTTGTACAGCTTTATAATGCTTTATCTGGTTTTTGCAACACTCACAATGGAACCTATTTTATTTAATACTAACATTAAATAAAAAATAAAATAACAACAACAAAAAATAAAAAACCTGGCTTGTGAGAACACACTGCATTTTAAAATAACCTTGGAATGTTGACTTGATCTAACCTTCTACTGACACTGTGTTGTCATTCTATGTTGCATCAGAAACATTTGCAACTGTAGGCTGCAACCTTGTTGTGCATGCCAAACCAAAAGTTGTTTACTTTGAGGGATTTCAAGTTGGTGAGAAGCAGGTGAAGAACTTGAGACTGCAGAATGCATCCTCTGAAGTGCTTAGGATTCACATTATTCCACCTCAGACTCGTCACTTTGGTCTGAAGTATACAAAACCGGTAGGAGATCAATCTTTTAGCGTGTTTGCTTTGTGTAAGAATTTTAATGTTTGTTAGTTTCAGATTTGTTTTCTTGTAGAAAGTCATCATCATTGTTGTTGTTGTTGTCTTAATTATTACAACGATAATCATCATTATTATTATCTTCAGTATCATCATTATTGTCATCTTCATCATAATCATCATTTTCATCTTCATCACTATCATTATCACCATAACCATTATCTTTGCTATAATCATCATCTTCATATTATTTTCACTCTCATCATGGTTATTCTTTATGTTCCGGGGCCACACTTTTGGGAGAACAAGAAAGACCCTCTAAAACAATCAGTTCATGAAAGGTAACTAATAAGGGATGTTTTCTTTGAAGTCAGAGTGCATCAGCTTGAAAGGCTGAGACCAACAGTGTGCATAGAAATAAGCCAGATCTGTTTAATGTGCCCACAAAACTTAAGTTTTCTGGAGCAAGATGCAGAACTGGAAGAATAATAAGACATTTTTGACAGAGTTGACAATCTGCTGGATGCTATTAAGAAGAGCTTCAATGTTATATACACATATGTTAGAATATCCGAGGTGCAGATGAAGGAAAATACGATGGTACTTATTATAAATGCTTAATCCATTCCTCGTCCTTGAACGTATGCCAGTCAGTATGTGTACCAAACAAGTTTTCCCAAAAGAAATAAAGGCAGAATGAGTTAATCCACTCCTATAGGAAAAAATCATATTGTTATTGGCATATAGTGCATTGATGAGATTGTGTCAAATAATTTGTGTACTGCCTAATACTTAAATACATAAATGCAAAAACAATCAGATGAAATAAGTGAAAATGTAACCTCACCTTTATCTTCCTTAGAAGAGTTGACTGCCTGCTAGGAAGGTACTGAGAAGGGAGGAGGAGGAGGAGGAGATGCTATTGTTTGGAAGGAGAGTACCCTTCATCTGCACAAAGAACTTTGTTTCTGCCTTCTCCTCGGGATAACTTGGAAATGTGACATTGCCAGGTCCTTCCAGACAATGCTATTCTGGCTTGTTTTGGCTTTGCTGGGTCAATACTTCTCTGCTAAGGCATTTGCATCTACTGTGGTTTTGTCTTGAAAGAGGTAAACAAAGAAAATGCATGGTGTCAGCAATAATTTTGACTCAAACATATTCTAGCAAAGAGGTCACATTCCAGATGAAGACTACATACAACATCAACCATTTCTGAGTCTAAACCGGACATATACCAGCTTGTACTTATACCAAATTGGGCGTGTACAGAATTACTACTGTACTGACATATTAAAAAATGTGAACATGATGATGATAATTTATACCAGGTTTACTTAAATGAGAAACTGACACCAAACATCTGAGCCACTCTGCCCCCATACTTGGTGTGGTAGTACAAAGAAGAAACCCTTGAGAAGTTTTGCATGTGTATAAAACATGCACATAAATACAGCATGAAAATATATACTTGCCATAGGGAGAGACTAATCACTTATCTATCCATCTAGAGTGGGGTAATATTGGTTCTTAGCAGCAGTATTAATGTCTCATTATAAACAGTATAATTGCTAATTAATTGTGTTGCTTTCCTCAGGCCCGAATGATCCCAGGCATGGCGGTGGAGTGCCAAGTGGAGTTCACTCCGGATGAATGGCGTTACTATTATGATTGTATTCGCATTCATTGCCCTGTAAGATTATTTCTACTCTTTCTGTTAAATCTCATTAGATTAAAAATTAAAATTATTTCAACTGATACTTTAAAACATGAAATCCATTTTTTTAAATGTCTGTGGAACTGTTTCCTTTAAGCTATTCTGTTTTGTTATAATAGAAAAATTATTACTTTGGATGAAACAGTGTTTTCATTTATGATTTTGTAAACCTTTTATGTACTTTTGTGTAAACATGTGATTATTAATTTTACAGGGGTGCAGAAATAATATTTATAATTATTCAAATATTTGTCCTCAGTTTTGAATAATATATGTTTTAGAGACTAGACATTTTGTCAAAACTTATGGGAACTGATTATAGACTTGTAGAATAATGCAAAGAACCTTTGAAAAGCTGTTTAAAATTGTATATGGTAGATGTGTAACGTTTATGGGAAAGTTGTATAACAGTTTTATAACAGCTGTATCATCATCATCTTTATTATATTGCGCCGTTAGGTGTCACATAAGACTGAGTCTAGTTCTCCATTCTTCTTAACATTTACCAGCTACAAACTCTGGTCTTGTTCTAAAACCTTAGCTTGGGTGTCCATCCCTTTTATAGATTTGGCTTGTTTGTATGCAGACTGCTGGTTCTCCACCTCTCAGGCAGTGTGTTTTGGCTTTGAAGGAGATATCCTGAATTACTTAACTTTTATGACATTGGATTTGGGTGGTGGGGGAAAAAAAAGGGGGGGGGGGGGACCTCTCTTCTTTTTCCTCTTAAAATGAAAACTGAGCACTGAGAATCCACACAGGAAGGTCCTTGTTTCCTTTGTATTGTGTAATCCTTTCAAAATCATGGATGAAATTACCTCAAGCACTTCTGGCATCTCGCAGGCAACATTCTTTAGGGTTTTACTTTGATGAGCTCATTTCCTAAATCCATTTTTTACCATTTCTGTGCCTGTATAATTATTCTCTGTTCGCTTCTTCGCAGACTGTGTCCAGTATATTGCCACATTGAAAATTTTTTTGTATATCATAGTAATATGGCAAATATTTGAAAGTTGTGTACTTAAAGTTTAAAGATGTATATGAGGACTATCTAGAAAAGCTGCAACCATGCTAGTTTTTTTTTTCTAAACTATAATTACTGTTTTTTTTAATTGCTGCTTAATTTGTACAGTTATTGAATCTGTTTGACGAGACTGTGGTCTGACTGACTGACTTTCTACCCCACCATGACATCACACAAACGATAAACACCCGATGACACAAAGTGCCACCGTGTGGGTGAGGATCACAGTGGAGAGGTCCCAGAAACCGCGTTCAGACAATTGGCCATACTTATGGCCTGCCTATATTGCGGCCCCTGGCAAAAGCCAGAGTGGGGCTTCAAATAACAAAAAAAATTACGTCCTAAAAAGACGTTGGGATAAGAATGGAGACTGTGGTTAACTTATATACAAGCTGAGTGGTAAATTAATTAGACCATTTAAATGTTATAAATATTTAGTGGAGCTCTAATTCTGTTTAAACTAAAAAAGGACAACAAATAAATTTTTTTTAAAATCAGGGTGAAGACAACCTAATTGTCCCTATCCATGGGTATCCAGTCATGAGTACCAAAGATTTCCCCAAAAATTACACATTCCAGCCAGTTGCAGTTGGTTACAGGTAAGATTCTTACAATAATAATAATCCCATAAAAAAAATAAAAAATCAAACAAGTGCTGTGTCATTGTTTTATAATGACATAGCAGTTTTTTTAATTTTTAAATTCTGTACTCTTTATTGTTTCCCTGTGTTTATTCTGAATCTTACAGTTGTGTTTACAGGTTTATTTTTTCCTTGTAACAGGAAGTATGTTTGCAAAGATATTTTGAATGATTGCTCATTAACTGATTAGACACTAGCTATTTGTCTGTTTGTAACATTAATGGTGAATTGTTATAAAGACATACTGAATAACAGGACAGGTTAGCATTGTTTTTTATTAAATGAAGAATATCTTGTGCAAGAAGTACATATTATCGAAGGTAAAATAAGATATTTTGTAGTGCCAAAAAGAGACATTTCAATATATGATTGTGAATCCTGGACAATTAGAAAACAAACCAAACAATTTCTTGAGGTCTTGGCGGTGTGGTTTTACAGAAGAACTCTTAAAACTCCTTGAATAGCCAAAAAGAGCAAATCTGGATGTTTTGAAAAATGCGAGGGCTTAAAGAAACCTTGTCACAAACATCAGAAAGAGACAATCATCATTGTTTGGTCATATTAGGAGAAGAAGGAAGCTGGCATATATTGTGAAAGATCAGTGGAAGAAAGAGACAGAGGAAGACAATGCGACAATATTCTTGACAGCCTTTGTCATGGCATGGAGGGATGTCAACACATGAACTGATGCATCCTGTTTAAGCAGACTGCAGATAGTGGAGAGGCATATTTGCCCACACCAGTCGGCCATACACTTGATGATGTTGATAAAGGCTGTAATTTGTGTCAGTAAAGCTAAGACAATGCAGCGTCCATGGCTTGGGCGTTGCAAGTCTGACTCGTAATTCCAATGTACCGCGATTGAAACCCACTGTTGGCTGTGTGGATTTTTATCATGGTATGGGACGTCGCAGGTCGACCCAGCCTAAACTGCGTACCAGGATGGCTGTTCTGGGGAAGTAAAGATTGCTGGCGTAATGCTGACCACATTACCCACCTAGTGCCGATGATCTAAAAATATGGGCGCTCTTCCCATATACCCGATACCCCTAAGGAGTGAAAAAAGATCTTTACTTACTTTACTTATAGCTAAGATAATAATAATAAAAAAAAAAAGCATTTGGGAGGAAGGGGAGATATCAATCTTCAGCTGAGACCACTTTGCACCATCAGGCAAAAATACTGGTACCCGGCCTTGTGTGAGTTATGCAGTTTGGAATTTTTACATGAAGTTTTGTATTTAATGGCTAATTCCCTTGGCTGTTGGCTTGTTGATCCTGGGCTCAAATCCTTCTCAAAGGAGGGATTTTCTCTATATAGTTACATGTTGTCAGGATTGATGCAGTCTTCTAATATTTGTGCTCAAATATTTTCTAGTAACCTGAAGTTGGCCACTAATACAACATTCCTCTGGTTTGTCATGTGCAAAACTTTCTCAGCGTGTTTTCTTTTAACCTTTCTTAGCTGTTCCCGAGGCTGAAATTGCCGTAGTTTTAGAATTTTGCATGAGAATCAAATTTTTTTTTTCCTTTTTAGTGTACAAAAAATTAATACAATATTTACAAAACTTCTGCTGTTTTTCAGTGTGTCAAAAACATTTCCACTGAAAAGTATGGCACCTGTTGACTTTGAATTCCGCTTTGAATACATCAAGTCCCATCCTGCATTCTCACTAGAACCAATGTCTGGTAAGAAATGTCAATGTCTGAGTGACATTAGAGTCAGCATTTCTTCGTTACTTGCTGCTAATGTATGCATAATTCTTGGAAGTGTTTACTTTATAATATTATAGCCTTTACTTTCCAGGACTTTACCTGGCACCCGTTGTTTGCAGAATCAATCTGGCAACAAGGGTAATTTTTTTTTTAAATCCATACAGTGAGGATTTGAACTTATGATCTTTGGGTCTGCAGGCAAAAGACATTACACCATAGTGGCTCCCTTTGTTTATTACTTTGGCTGAAGAGATAATTACCATGAACACCTCGGGAATTTTTCCGCCAGAAATTTACCATGTGTTTCTGGTCATGCCATGGCAACACATGTACCTGCTGTCCCAGTTCCCTGTGTTGCAGCCGTCAGTGATGGGGATTGTTTGTCATGTTTGTTCTTGATGGCTGTGATATAATGTTGTGTTTGGGGAGCCAGTGAGCAAATCTGTCATGTTTATTGTTATTGATGGAGTAGTTGTGTGTTTGAAGTCGATTTACTATTCTGTCAGGCATGATTGTTACTTAGGATGTAGTAATGTGTTAGCGAGTCTGTTTACAGATCTGTCATGTTTATCACTAAAATTTATGATGTAATTTTTTAGGGGCAGGAGGAGGAGGGGGGGGGGGGGCGCTCATTGGCTAATCTGTCATATTTATTATCACTGATAATTTTGATTTAAATCATACCTTTGTGAACTCACTGGCTAATCTGTCATGTTTATCACTGATAGATGTGATGTAATGATTTTTGTTTGTTTGTGTGAACTCACTGGCTAATTTGTCATGTTCATTATTGCTGATGGTTATGATGTAATGTTGTCTTCATGAACTCACTGGCTAATCTGTCATGTTTATCACTGATAGTTAAGATGCGATTGTCAGCCCATTAACTAATCTATCATGTTTGTCATTGATTGTTACGACAAAGTAATGTATTTATGAGTCAGGATACAGATTTATGAAGTTGTTTTAAAAATTTGATTAATGATGAAGTGATGTGTCCTTGTTAACCCACTGACTAATTTGTCATTTTTGTTATTACTGATATCTATGATGTAGTAACATGTTTGGTAGCCCACTGACTAATCTGTTATTTTTGTTATTACTGATATCTATGATGTAGTAACATGTTTGGTAGCCCACTGACTAATCTGTTATTTTTGTTATGACTGATATCTATGATGTAGTAACATGTTTGGTAGCCCACTGACTAATCTGTTATTTTTGTTATTACTGATATCTATGATGTAGTAACATGTTTAGTAGCCCACTGACTAATCTGTTATTTTTGTTATTACTGATATCTATGATGTAGTAACATGTTTGGTAGCCCACTGTTATGTTTTTCATCACTGATAGGCATAGTGTCAGCAAACAGTCTAGTGGAGGTGACTGTTACTTTTGCACCCAGTGAGTTTCAAACAGCATCCATGACAGTGCAACTGTCAATCTCTCAGTTTAACTCAAAAGGGATTGTCTGCACTTTCACAGGCACATCAAAGCCTGGCTTATTAAAGTAGGTATTATTGTTTTTGTTATTAAAGTATGAATATTATCAGGCCAACATTTAGGATAAATTATGCCCCTGTGCCGTCATTTATTTTTTTAATCCCCTTTTTCCTTGACAACATTTCAGCACCACTTTTCATCTAAAGACTACAAGCAATAAGGTTAGTTGCATATACTTTACAGGATGTTGCAGAACCAACCCCAACAGTTCCTGGCTGTTGTGTGGTTTTTCTAGGCGAATTTACGTCTAGTAGTTTGCCATTGCTTTCTGGACAGTCAGCTTTCCTGATACCTCTGTCGAAACTAACGCAAGGCGCATGGCCAGCAGCTGGAATCTAACCCGACATTCCGGCATTCGAAGCGTTCGCATCGACTTAGCCACAGAGCTGACACAAGCAATAAAGTGTGGGGTTATTCACTGCGTTGAAGATAACATAAAGTTTTCAGGTTGCATTTCCTCTTTGTAGGATAAGGACCACTGCTATAGGCAATATAAAAGCCATTCTCTTACTTCCGCCCTTCATAACCTTTTCAGCAAAGGAAAATTTAGAGTGAAATAGAGGCATAAGGAAACCAAGAAAAAAGATATGGACAAAGTTGCATCATGCCATAAAATAAATGCATCAGAAACAGTTAGGGAGCCGCCATGTTGTAGCGGCTAGATGCTCATCTGCGGATCGGAAGTGACTATTCTTATATAGTTTTCTCATAGTCCATGATCTGTGGTGTTGTTGGTAATTGTGAACACAGCCTTCTGTCACATGGACTGTCAACGGCTGCTGATAAAAGGATAGGATCTTTTTCTATACTTTCAGGGAAGAGAAAATAGAAGAAAACTGAGACGAAAATAAGAAAAAATAAATATTGAATATGGTGCAAGCATTGATGATCCTCCTTGAGGTGAGACTGGATACCTGAAATGTACCATTATTCCTTACTTGTCATTTTTAATCAGAAAAATCTCATTTTCATGAGATAAAGAGCAACAACAGCAAAAGCCACCTTGCCAGCCACACTCCAGATTTTGCACCCAAACCAGGTCAACCTCTGAAACCTGTGTGGTTAAAATTGATCAAATGAACACAAGCTGCAATGCCAGTCCCTCCAGCTACAAAATTAATGTCCTGTGTGAAGATTTCTTCCTGATGAATACTGCATCAAAACTTCAAAGGAAAGGTTTCATTAATATTCAGTACTATCACATTGATTGTTTTGGTCAGCCAGCCTTATCAAAGCTAAATCTCAGCCAGTCTGTGTGCTCCTTGCTAAATCAAGACTTGCAAATACTTTAGTTTTCATCTCCACCAGAGTTTCTGTCTTGATAATCAATGATTTATAAACTTAGATAGAGACAGTGACCTCTGTACTGTATGTGTACAAGTGCAGGAAGATGACAGAAAGCTTTATACTATATATGTTGAAGTACAGGGAGAGGACAGAGAGCTCTGTACTATATGGATGTCAAAGTGCAGGGAGAGGAATGAGAGCTCTGTACTATATGTATGTGAAAGTGCAGGGAGAGGACAGAGAGCTATGTACTATATGTATGTGAAAGTGCAGGGAGAGGACAGAGAGCTATGTACTATATGTATGTGAAAGTGCAGGGAGAGGACAGAGAGCTCTGTACTATATGTATGTGAAAGTGCAGGGAGAGGACAGAGAGCTATGTACTATATGTATGTAAAAGTAAAGCAAGAGGAAAGAGAGATCTGTACTATATGTATGTGAAAGTACAGGGAGAGGACAGAGAGATCTCTACTATATGTATGTGAAAGTACAGGGAGAGGATTGAGAGCTCTGTACTATATGTATGTGAAAGTACAGTGTGAGGACAGAGAGCTCTGTACTATATGTATGTAAAAGTACAGGGAGAGGACAGAGAGCTCTGTACTATATGTATGTAAAAGTAAAGCAAGAGGACAGAGAGCTCTGTACTATATGTATGTAAAAGTACAGGGATAGGACAGAGAGATCTGTACTATATGTATGTAAAAGTACAGGGTGAGGACAGAGAGATCTGTACTATATGTATGTAAAAGTAAAGCAAGAGGACAGAGAGCTCTGTACTATATGTATGTAAAAGTAAAGCAAGAGGACAGAGAGATCTGTACTATATGTATGTAAAAGTACAGGGTGAGGACAGAGAGATCTCTACTATATGTATGTAAAAGTACAGGGTGAGGACAGAGAGATCTCTACTATATGTATGTAAAAGTAAAGCAAGAGGACAGAGAGATCTGTACTATATGTATGTAAAAGTACAGGGAGAGGACAAAGAGATCTGTACTATATGTATGTAAAAGTACAGGGTGAGGACAGAGAGATCTCTACTATATGTATGTAAAAGTACAGGGTGAGGACAGAGAGATCTCTACTATATGTATGTAAAAGTACAGGGAGAGGACAGAGAGATCTGTACTATATGTATGTAAAAGTACAAGGAGAGGACAGAGAGCTCTGTACTATATGTATGTAAAAGTATAGTTGAAGATTTCTGAATTTAAATAGTTACAGAGAGCTCTGTAGGGTACACTAATGTCTCAATCAGTGATAGCACCTGAGTGATTGATATAGAAACATATAAAGTTTGATTTAGTCATTATGTTTTATCTAAGGTGAATTTTTATGCATTCACTGGTTTTCATAACCTTTCATTGACTTGAATGATCTGTAACCTGTTCATGACACATCATATTTTGATGACAAATACAGCTAACAAAGTCAGGCCCAGGCAGATTATGATTGGACATTTATTTATGTGTTTTAACCTTTGAGACCCAATAGTCTTAGCTCTATATTACAGGATGGGATCAGTTTTAACGACCCCCAGAATATCTAGAACTGGCCTTAACGCCACCCCCCCCCCTCCCTTTCCCCAACAACAAGGCTCTGCCTACATCCTTTGAGAGACTGCACCCTTGTCCCGTGGTTTTAGACAATTAAAATTTTACTGTAGCACCATCAGATGGTTCTTCAAACAGCGTCTGATTGATTGTAGGATGTCATGTTGCTGCAGAAAAGCAACACTTCTCTGCTTGTCAGCCGTTAACGCTGATAACTGAAGTAAATTTATTTCGTACTTGAAGTCTGAGAAGGCCAGAATATATACAATTGCTCTGAACAGCGGATAAAACATGTGTACCTGTCCATCCGCCAACATATACATAGCAGAACACAACCTGACACCCCTGTAACTTAGACTAACGTGTCTTAAAGGTTAGGACGCATGAATGAACGTCGAGTCACCCTCTCCCTGGGCCTGACTTTGATACTTGAACCTAATGACAAACAACTTTTAAGTGACCTTTAACCTTTCCAAAACAATTTCTTTTCAAGGGAGGATACTTTACTCGCTGTGGATTCAGACGTGCTGGATCCAAAGTGTGTGTCTCCCCTGGACAGAGCAAGAAGAAACAAACAGCAAACAAAGACTGTCAGGATTATACAGAAAAGGAAATCAGTGTCTAGCTCTGGACAAATGGTCAGTAAACAGGCAAATATGAGATTTCATGTACTAGCTAGTTCTGTTAAACTGTTCGACTTAATGGTATAATTGACTTCTGATATAAGTTTAAAAAAAAAAAAATAAGTAAAGGATCCTTTTCCACACCTTCAGGTGTGTTGGGCATATAGGGTTAGAGCTATATTTTATAGGCCACTTGACACTCAGTGATTGATGTGATCACTATCACACTGATCACCTTTACTTCCCAGGACTTTACCTGGTACATATTTGAGGCTGGGTCAACATGGAAGCCAGGGTGTTTATTTGAGCAACAAGTCTGGCTCCATCAGAACCTGAATCCACAACCTTCAGATCCACAGGCGAGTGTCTAGCCGTCTAGCTACTACAGCACAGCAGCTGCCTCTGATATACTATTATTTTAAAAATACTGTGCTAGTGCAGTGATTAGTGCATCTGTGTGCTGGCCCAGTTGTCTTGTGTTTAAATCCCCCTTGAGTTGGGATGTTAAATAGGCTGTCCTATGTTCCCATCAGCCTAAAATGGGCACCAAGAAATCTGCTAGAAAATAAAAATGACCGCTGTGATGCTCACCATATCACTCACTCAGTGCTAAGTGATCTGTTACAAAAAATATGGCTAGCAGGCCCTTTAATTTTAGATGGCCCCTCTGGCTGGCTGCAAGATTGGGTAGGGAAATCCACAGAACATCCCATAGTATAGGGGAGTTCAGATTAGGTTTAGTAGTAGCCATTATTCATTTTTAACACTAGCCCTAATCAAACACCCCCTTTCCCATAATATGGTACTGTTCAGAGATACCTCTAGGAATTTCTAGGAATTCCTAGGAATTTCCTATGAAATCTCGAAGATGACGAGACGGGTTAAAAAAAAATTAAAGTACTGACTAGCACAGTGTACACAACAACAACTCATTGCATGCAAATGTGTCCTTTGATTACATTCTTACGATATGTATGAGGGCCATGTTAGCAATTCACCCTTATGTGAGAAGGTTAGACATCTGATCCACTACCAGAAGATCAGATAGGATTATACTATACTGAATCAGGTCAGCAAAAGTCAGAGGTAGCCCACCAGGATATACAGTGCAGGCTCATGATAGAAACTGCTGTAGATCCTTTACTACTAACCTTCATAGATGTCACTAGAGCATAATAATGATGTAACTCCTTATTGACATCTTTTGCAGATGAGAAGTTTTCAAATAAAGAAAAGCTTTAGATCTATGAAGCATGAGAACTATATCTTCAGACCAGAGTGGTCAGTGATCTAGCCTTCCTTACATTTGTGCATTAATCCATAGCACTATCTCATTAGGTCACACTGGAGAGAGATGGGATACGTTTGCCTTCCAAGCTGGACAACCCTCATGCTGTAAGCAGAATCCTTCTACATGAGCCAGGGAAGATGAGAGCAACTGAGATGAGACAGAGTAAGCCATGTTTCATTTATGTATGTATGTAAGTTGTAACCCACAACGACATCACAATAGAGATAATGAGAGTAATACCATGTTTCATGTATGTTTGTATATAAGTTGTACCCCACAAGGACATCACACATGGGGATAATGAGAGTAATAATATGTTTCACGTTTGTATGTATGTATGTATGTATGTATGTATGTATGTATGTATGTATGTATGTATGTATGTATGTATGTATGTATGTATGTAAGTTGTACCCCACAAGGACATCACACATGGGGATAATGAGAGTAATACTATGTTTCATATTTTCCTAACCTTTTTAATTATTTTCATGCTGTCATCAAATGTGGTTGTGTCAGCTCATTAGAATGCAACTTCAGCATCTACCAAGAAGATCTGATGTGAGAACATAAGGGCACCCAAAGATAAGATGGGCTGTCATGTTTACATCCAAACTCAATGAACTTGGCCATGCAACCCCCCCTCAGATGAAGACTGAGGCACTTACATAATAAAGAGTGGAAATGGATGATGATGACAATCAAATGTAAATGACAAGACACTGTCAAGTCACTTCTATGCTGATACATCTGATATCAACAAGCATCACATTTCTGTCTACTTTAGTCTTTGACTGTCATCATCATCACCATTATCAAAGTCCTATAACATCATGTGTCATTTGGTCACCAGTTGCTATTGATTATCCTATCAGATCTCTCCCTCTCTGTTGGTCAGGTGCAGTTGACTTGATGATGTTTGTATATGTTTGTACATTTTGTATCCATGCATTTCTTGTTGTGACTCTTCTATTTGCCCCTGAGGTATTGTTTTAGAGAGCCTAGAAGATCCTGTTACCTGTCTGCAAATTGAATTTTCTGTCTTTTTATGTTGTTGAAGGAATTGATTTTTACCAATGTAAGGTAACAGGAAGTTGTGTGGTCTCGAAGCAGGGTGTCTGCCTTGAGTCTAGAGGTTCCGGGTTCAATCCCCGGTAAGGGCTGAGATTTTGTCATGTGAACTTGGACTTCTAGTAATTCCCCCTGGTCTATGGGTAGTGAGATCGGACGCCTTTGTGCATTGTTTGCCAACATAAAAAATCCCTTGGCAGTTGGAAATCGAAAAGAGTAGCCTAACAACGTTGCCTGGGCAAAATTTGGATTTAAAAATCTACCCAAAGGATCCTCACCAATGCTACAGAGCCTCAGAGTCAGACTTGAGTTAGAAGAAGAACAGAGCACTTATGGGTTACACCTGTGTGCCATGATGTTGATCCATTCTTCAAAACCTCAAACGTCAATGTTTTTAGTGATGATTTGGAAAATTGTGTCATTGTTTGATGTGATCTGTTAATGATATACCGAGGTTTATTTTCCTTATTGATGACTTCGAGTTTCTACAGGTCTGCTTATACACGTGCTCTCTGCACTGTTGTCTTTGGTGGGCTTTGTCTTCAGCTCCCATTCACCTCTTTTGCGTGTACACAGAACTTTGTCTGTTATTTGCCATTTATTTTTTAAACCTCAACTATTGCAGTCTATTAGCCCTCATGATGTTAGTAATTAGTGGTGATTTAATCACGTGAATGTTATTTTTGCTTCTCACTCTCCATTCTCCACTGTTAGCACCCTTGGTGGGTCCAAAGATTTGTTCATTAGACTCTGTTCTCAGAAGTTTGCAAAAAGGCTTTTTCTTATTAAGTTTTACCCGAGGTTTCAGAGCCACAATGGAAAATTTGATGTTTATTTAGAAGATAAAAAGTTGGGAGAAAGGAACTGATCAGCCCAGCTAATAATGTTGTGACTTAATCAATCCAGTTTCCTAGTTTCTCATCTGAATGGCATAGTGTTAAATAAAGGTAGACTGAGAACTTGTATGTTTGTCAGGAGTGTAGTGACAGTGGCTCAACTAACAGTTTATATTTTGCTTAGATATGTTGAGTGGAGACCTGATGAGCAGTGAAACAACACAACAAGTCAAGGTACTGTGTTTCATCTGTTTTCTGTATGTTATCAATTATTCTCCTTATATTGTTGAGTATTAATTGTTTTCTTTCCTTTTCCTGTACAAGGATTCTTATTGAAGTGTTCAGTATTTTTTCTTTTAATTTTCTCTACATTTACAATTATTCTCATTAAACTATTTAATATCATCAGTTTACTGATTCTGCTTATTTACATTTATTCTCATTAGAGGGAGCTCAGTCTCACTGCCATTGCAGAAGTCTGCTGAGAAACTTTGTTAGCTGAGAGTTAAAGGTGACTTACAATGTCAAGGCTGGATTATGCACTTCACCTCTTGCTCCTTCTTTTCACTGATTACTCAGGCAGTTCCCTACAGTTGTAACTGATTTAGGGTGAAAATAGAATAGCCCCCCACGCTCTCATTCCTTTCACTCCGAGCAAGTATTTTGTAAAAGGCAAAAATTCAGTTTGCTGAAATCAGATGTGTTGGGCAGAAAAGCGCAGCTGTAAACCAAAACACTATGTGCCAATCTGTCTAACTGTTTTTTTCCTCAAGTACTAAAGAAATCTGGCTGCACAAGTGACCACTTGTGCTGTGTATTGAACTATTTTAGTTTCAGACAGCTGTTACTGAAACTTGTTCTGTTCTGAAACGAAGTATTCAGGGTTTTTGTCTGAAGTAGTTACACCAGAGACAGGGTGAGATGGTAGGGGGTTAAACCAGCAGTCTGGATGTAGTGGGCTAATGTAGCAGTTGTCTGATATCGAGGAATGGAAGAACTGTATGTTTATTGTCTTTGAAGTGACCAAGAAATGTACAGTGAGTTGTTAGGTACCGAAAGAGTTAAACTTGTTAGAAGCCAGGCACTCCTGATTTAGCACAGTTGTCTGTTCCCATATATATATATATCTGCTGTGAGACCTTGTGGAACTCTATGATGAACCGCCTGTCGGAAATGAGTATTAAACAAGGACATGCTTGCAGAAACAGACTGCAGGGGGAAAAAATCAGAAAAAGAAGAGCATGTAGACCCTGAAATGGTTGCTGCATTAAAGGATTCAGCACAAGTATGTCAGACTGGTGTGCGCCGATGTGGATACAGACAACAAATAACAAGTTACCTTGTGGAACTGACAGAACTCCAGGGCTGGAATTTAATGTGATTACTGTTACCATGATATGGTGGTTATTTGTTTGGTCATAGTTCTCCTCCAGGATTGCTGTTCATAGAATTAACTCTGCATGGATGAAAATCAAACAGGAGCAAATCCCAGAAACCAAGCTGAGCTGTATAATACAGTTATGTTGATGCACCAGAGACCCCAAGTAGTTAGCAACCTTTGCATAGTGTCTCTAAGTCATCCAGGTGTGTAGGGGAATGAACAGCCAGACAGACTGGCTTGTTCTGGAGCACTTGTTGGTAAACTGGTGCATGACAAGCTTTGGAAATGAGTAAATGTTATGAGAGCCACATCGGTTCTCTTGATAAGAAGAGAATGGGGCAGCAGCTAGTGACCTGGAGATCTGGCTGACACGAGGAAAGGCAAGACAGACGATGTGCTTGTCAGGGGCAGAGGGTCTAATCTGTATTCTCCAGAAAGGGGCTTCAGAACCCCCACAGGGAGCTGTGGAGGCAAATATTCTTTTCGTTCAATGGGAGAAGACTGATGCACTAATAGAGATACCCATGTCTAATGAAAGTTCTTTAGTACACATTAGACATCAGTTTTGGAATATTTGATGTGACTGATTCCCTCCCTGCAGGAGGCTATGTTTGAAGAAGCAGTGAGGCAAAATGTGTATGAGGAGCGACAGAATCAGTTACGCTGGCAGGTGAAGATTGGAGATGAGCCAATGTCAGCGCAGGAGAGGTACACTATACTAGAGGCTAGAAATGAAGCCTTCAACCGGTACAAGGTCAGTCAGTCAGTCATGTTGTGTTGAATGAATCTATCAGTATTGAGATAAATTAAATGTCATGAGAACATCAAGTACTTGTATTCTGTTTGTTTTTCCAAACTGTTTTAATGTCTTCTTGTTCTTTATCATCGAAAAACAATCCCTAATGGCATATCTGTGCACTTCCTCTTTGAAACAGCATGCCAGACATGTAATCAAACTGCTACTGCCACTGTTGGACTTGGAACTCTGAGCTGGCTGCTGAAGATGGGGGACAGAGCACTTATGGAAATGTCCTAAGCTCTGTAATATCCATTTTTAATTCAGCTAACTCTTTGGTGTCTACAGAAAAACCTATCTGTACTTTGTCTGTAACTATTTTTATACATGGTTCAACAGTTTCTCTTTTGGTTGTCTGTCAATGACATATTTATACTTTGTATGATGAAACCTAAAAAACATACCATGATCTAATGGAGCGGGCATGTCAAACATGTGCCCCTTTGCAAGCAATAATTTTTTTTTAATGACTTCAGTTAGTTGTTCTGTGTGGCCCACATGATAACACACATGTGATCTATATGGGCCTTAAGGGAGACCCTTAGTTTGACCTGCCTGCTTGCTTTAGAGGAACAATCAAAACAATCTCTTGCTTGTATTTTATAAAGAACCCAGACCAGGTCAACCAACTCCTCACACCTGTAAATATAATATAATAAATAATATCTATCTTCTTCTTCTTCTCTTCTACCATTTACCAACAGTGAAGTGTTGGGGGCGATGTAAAGATTGTTTGTGCACTTTTTCCAATGCATTGTACAAGGTGGTATTCATTTCTGTTAGGTTACTCCTGATGGTGTCACTCCATCTCTTGCATGGTCTTGCCCTTGCTCTGTGTTGATTATATTTCTTCAGCGTTGCTCTCTGGGCCAGTTGGTACTAGGGTATTCTCGCCAGGTGGTCAAATCATCTCATATATTATTTAATATGTAATATAATATAATATAATGTAATGTAATGTAATGTAATGTAATGTAATGTAATGTAATGTAATGTAATATAATATAATATAATATAATATAATATAATATAATATAATATAATATAATATAATATAATATAATATAATATAATATAATATAATATAATATAATATAATATAATATAATATAAAATATAATACAGACCTGTATCAGCTTAATCAAAGGGTACTATGTCTGGAAAAACAAAAATCATTTTATGGTGGGTGGCCCCACGCACACACACAAGCACATGCACACACACACACACTTTCTCTCCATCTCTCAAACATGTATACACTCTCACACACCCATACATGGATGTGCTCATACTCTGATACACATGCACATACATACACACACAGATACATATGCAAACCAAAAACATGCATGTACAGACACACACATACTAAACACACCACACACGCACACTGATACCATCTATAGTGTGATAATTCTACTCTTTCTTTGGAACTTTTTAGGGAGTTTGCATTTCTAAATCTCTCATAAACCAAAACTTATTTTATTTAATGCTAGAAAAACACAATCTAGATCTGACCTTGATTCTGTTAAATGTTTTTACTCAATTTCAGCTCAGAAGAGGAGATCCAGTCCCAGAGGATGAACTCACACGTCAGCAGACAATCAGCGTTTACTCTAAAACTATGAGAGATGCAGATCTGGTAGGTGATGGATATATCTGTTTGCGACACTTGATTACTGAGAAATATGCTGGTACAGTAGATAATGTGCATGTTGACAGTCAGCTGCAAAGACTGTATTTCAAGGAACACTGGGTTTAGTTGAAGATGAGGGGGTAAAATAAGATCTGGAATGATAACATCAAGAAATGGACTAATCACTATACACTTTTTCAACAAACAGAAGACATAGAAAGATGGCACATTTTTGTGCTGGTGCTTTCATATGTTTCCACAACTATAACGGGTCAAGGGTTATGTTTTGTTATGCCTGTTTGACCATGACAGTAGTCAGTGAGTTAGTCAGGGCTAGATTTTTTTTTCACTCACTCACTCACTCACTCACTCACTCACTCACTCACTCACTCACTCACTCACTCACTCACTCACTCACTCACTCACTCACTCACTCACTCACTCACTCACTCACTCACTCACTCACTCACTCACTCACTCACTCACACTCACTCACTCACTCACTCACTCACTCACTCACTCACTCACTCACTCACTCACTCACTCACTCACTCACTCACTCACTCACTCACTCATTCACTCACTCACTCATTCACTGTTGCTCTTTAGGAATTAAGAAGAAAGTGTTCTGAATATGTTATCAACTGATACATTTGTTTATTTGTATTAATTGATTCTGCAGCTGGCACCAGCAGACGCCATGTTTGACCTATATGCTAATGATGTCTGGAACACAAGACAAGCTGCTCTTGACAGATTTGTTCAAGCAGCCAGAACAGTAAGATCATCAGCTCTGTAACTGAGCTGAGAGGATCATTGTGACCATCGTAATAAGACCATCATTGTGTTGTGTTTAATTTACTTTGTTTCTTCTTTATGTGGAAGATATTCAACACTGAGGGGGAAAGTAGGCAGACTTTTAACCAGATTTCATCTGGTACTGTTAGCATGTTGACTCCTCTTTGGCTACCGAGAAAGGAGAGACAGCATGAGTGTGAATGTTCTGAGTTCACTCATGTCAGCGCTTGATTCATGCACTCATTCATTCAAGTCAATCGTAATGAGTCAGTTGTATCATACTTATGAATATTGTGTTGATATTATCACATTTGCCTTCCATTAACATGCTCATTTCAGCCATTGCAACTTGACTACAAATCTCAGTCGATTATTTTAGTGATACCCCTTTTGACTGTAGCTAAGGTTATCAACAAGAATGTCCAAAAGAAGCCCTAATATGAACATTCATGAAAGATGCCAAGGGTACTTGCGAGGGTACTTGTGATCGTACTTGCGAGGGTACTTGTGAGGGTACTTGTGAGGGTACTTGCGAGGGTACTTGTGAGGGTACTTGTGATCGTACTTGCGAGGGTACTTGTGAGGGTACTTGTGAGGGTACTTGTGAGGGTACTTGCGAGGGTACTTGTGAGGGTGCTTGTGAGAGTACTTGACTGGATTCCATTCATGAACAGCATAGAATAGAGTGAAAACTGCAAACTTTATGAAATGTGTAATGGTACAAAAGGATGGTGATGGTTATGAAGGTCATCAACAGTGTCCTCTAGGTTACTTGGGGCTCTGGATGACTGACTGTAGGTTATCGTTTTTCCTTTCTTGCCTAATACAGGTTTTTTGTGTGTGATAACTTTAACAGGTGATTGTTCGTAACCGTGTTAGTAAAAGATTGCCTGGCTTAAGGAAACTCACTGCAGATTTGAATGCTAGAAAACATACAGGAACCTCTGAGGGTAAGTTCTGTGTATTCTAAATCTTTAAAGTTGGGCCATCAGTTTTTCGAGTAAATATTTCAACATGTTCCTACTGGATGGTCGTGTTTGATGGGTGGCACTGTCAGAAGAGCTTCCATGATGTAACAGACAGATGCTTGCCTATGGGCCTGAAGGTCATAGGTTCAAATCTTCATCAATCAAGATTGTGTTAAAAAATAGGAACTTAGCTTTGAGGTCAACCCAGCCTGAAAGGAGTACCAGGTTAAGTCATAGGTATCAGCCGGTGCGATTGTAACCACATCCCTAAGCCATTGCCAACTGATCTATAAAGTACAAGTAGCACCATATGCCCAGTATGCCTAAGGGCTTGGAAAAGAATCGTTTAAGGAGGCGAGGAGTAAAAAGGGGTAACAAGAGAAAGATTGCAAGATGCAGTAAGAGAAAGAGAAAGAGAGGAGAATGAAGAAGAAAAGGATGGGGAAAAATAGGAAAACAAGTATAATCCTGACCAGGGTTGGATTTAGACTCCATGAGGCCCTAAGCTACATAAAGCCTTGAGGTCCCTACCATTTTTAATTTCACCTGCTAATCTGAGAACATTTACAAAGATTTGTAATATATATTTATCCCAAGCTCGCACTAAGAATGACTAAGACAACTCAAGTTAGGAAAAGGTTGAAATGGATGCAGATAAAGCTGATTATTTTGTTTAATTTAAATAGGCAGCAACAAGTTAAAACAACCTGATATAATATACCCAAAATAATAATAATACTAAATTTAGAAAAATGTAAAACGGAAAAAAAAGGGGGGGGGGGTGTGGGGGGTACATAAATAGGTACGTAAATACATTAATAGAAAACTGCATTTAGAATACATTGAATGAAAATTTCATTTGATTATTCAAACTTGGAGTGATCCAGAAGATTTAGCCTTGTTTTAGACTCTGAGAGAGTGATGTCTGGCTGTGCTGGAAGGGTGAAAGTCAAGTGAATCTACAAGCAAGTGAATGTATGATCAAGTGTCAAATGTGGATTTTGAAGAAACCTGGCTAATCAATCCATGACCGCACAGAATAAAGGCGTGAGTGTCAGCTGTGCTGTGAAGTTTGGGATGCAAATTTGTGAGCGGTAAAGTGCAAGCATGAAATGTATTAACAGTAACAATCCTTTTTGAAATTCTATGAGAGTAATTGCCTGCTAACATAGCTAGGTCCCTAAACTATAGTATATACCTTTGAAGCATTGTTTGATCGAGAGGACATCGTTGGAGAATAAACTGACTGTTACCAACTGTCTGGTGTTTCTCAATGTTTGTTCAGCATGCTGTGGTGAGGTATTGGTCAATGTGCCAGAGTATACTGCATGATTTAGAGCCAAGAGAGTGATTGCACAGGCAATGTAGAACGGTTGCAGTCATTGCACTGTAGCTTATTTAGCTGATATCTGTATCCATCGCCGGCTCTGTGGCTAACTTGATGCGAATGCTTCGTAATGCCGGGATGCCCGGTACGATTCCAGCTGCCGGTCATTCGCCTTGCGTTGGTTTCAACAGTGGTATCAAGAAAGCCGATCGTCCAGAAAGCAATGGCAAACTACTGGACATAAATTTGCTTAGAAAAACCCCACAACAGCCAGGGGCTGTTGAGGCTGGTTCTGCAATGTCCTGTAAAGGATACACAACTAACCTCTATATCCATCACTGGTGCTGATCCATGCAGTCAGAATGAAGCCAGTAAATAAAACAATAATACTGACATGTTATTTGTATTTCTGTGTAGATGGCAGTGAGGAGACACCTGAGGACAGCGAGTCAGTGAATCTAGGCACACGTCTGTCAATGTTTACTGCGGACAAAGTCCAGAAGTCCATGTTTCCTGTCTATGTCAGCCCCAGTATTAAAGATGATATGGTGAGTGACTGGTAGCTGTCTTGTCATAATAGATCATAATAGCATGTTCAGTCGATTGCTGGCATGCTTTTGTAGTAGTAATGTAAATAAAACATCACTGAGACAAAAAAGGATGCTTTCATGCTGAAAACAATGGCTTGACTGACTGAGGGAAAACCCCATGACAAATGTCTAAAGAAACTACAAACATCACAAAAAAGGGAACTTATCAAGATATTGTCTGCACTGCAAGAGTTACTTCCTATTCATGCCACGACCGGCCACACTGCCTTTCCTGTGTCATGGGGATGTTATGATATGACTTTGTTCAGCATTTGCTCGCCATGTACAATTGTGGGAGGTTGTGTTGTCACGAGCCTCTTTGAGACGCCACATGTGCCTGTTTACAAGAAAGAAGTACTGCAGGAAGAAGCGCCGCAGGCTCGCTGGTTTGTGAGTATCGAAACTGGGATGTTTTTGTATTTCTACGTTTCTTGGTGGCGGCTTTAATCCAGAAAAAGTAGTGACCGCTACGGAAAGAAAAATACAAAAACATCGTAGTTTCGCTACTCACGAACAGTCAGGCAAGTAGCACAACGTGCCAGTAATCTCGCAAGTGAGCAGCGACAACCGAGAATAGAGAGAATGGTTCAACTGCCAAAAATAAGGAATACCTGCCATATGACCAGCTGCAGCATGAACGCGACCGTGCGGATAATATCATGATAAGAATCCAAAGAAAAAAAATATTCAAGTAATATTTACAAGCTTGCTCCTATGCACTGAAAAGTGTTACTCTCAGAGTAAATGGAAACTTATTTTCACACACCGAGCTTATTACTAAGTAAACTTAATGAATATTTTCCATCTCTTGACGCACATGAGTAATGAGATCATTGGTACCAGGTACAGTCCTGGGAAGTAAAGGTGGACACTGCGATTCTAAAAATATCACCCACCAAGTGCTTATTTGTCTATAAAATATAGGTCTAGCCCTATATGCCCAATATGCCTGAAAGCATGGAAAAGGGTCCTTTACTTTACCTTTATTATTTCATGGTGGAAATGAACCCTGAGACAAGTATCCAAAACTTGAAAGTTAGAATTCATAATTCTTTAAAGGGTTTGCCTCCAACCAACAGTTTCAATTAAGAACAAGAGAAATATTTAGATTGTGAAAGATAAATGTAACCTCCTATTTTATTTCGCTTTTTGTTTTTGTTTGTCAAGGCTCCGGATGCGTTGGGTACCGTTCCAGTCATCCCAACTGAGGTTGTCATTAAGAGGGATGTACCTTTTCTGAATCTGAAAGTAAGTGCTGGCTTTAATTGTGAGTTGAGACACAGGTGAGTTGGGAATACTTTAGACTAGAGGTCTCCAACTTTTTTCAGGTCACGCCGCCTTGAGTATATGGCAAAACCTAACCCCCCTCCCCCTCTCCTCTCTGAGTATATTACAAGACCTCCATTTTCCACTTGAGTTTATGGTAAGGCTGCCACGGTCCCACCCCCAGCATAACAAAAAATGATTAAATAGAGAAGAGTAGATTGCGCGACAAGAGGAACAGACAGCATAGAGAAATGTTTTGGTCAGAATGTGTTCTTTATCCATAAATGGCTGTCTTATCATATTAATTAGATTTTCAACTGTAGATATACAGACTGCTGAAAGCTTTTTGTTTTATAAATAGGGTTTACAAATATTTCATTCTTTGATTTATAATAAAACCTAAAAACAAATATTTCATTCTTTGATTTATAATAAAACCTGAAAACAAATATTATAAACAGATTACTACGAATACAAATGCATTGAGTCTCAAAATTGCTTGCCCCCCCTCCCCCTTTTTCCCCCCAAACCTCCTTACAAAACCCCCCCCCCCCCCCCCCCCCCCCCAACCCAGGTTGCAGACTAGTGCCTTAGACTAACCTCTCTTTAAAGTCTGTCAAGTAGAGGACCATCTTCACACCAGTGGCACATGAGACATGGGGAGCACATGCCTGCTGATCTGAAGTTCATGGGTTCAGCTCTTGATGGTGCCTGACTTTTGTTTCTCAAAATGATCTTGGCTGCCAGGTTGAACAGATAAACTCCTGGGAAGTAAAGGCCACTGGCATAATGTTGACCACATCACCCACTGAGCGCAAATTGGTAAAATGTAGCCTATAACCTTTGGTCAACTCATGGCTGACACCAACAAACTCATGGTGGACACCAACATACTCATGGCTAACACCAACATACTCTGGCTAACACCAACATACTCTGGCTAACACCAACATACTCATGGCTAACACCAACATACTCTGGCTAACACCAACATACTCTGGCTAACACCAACATACTCTCGCTAACACCAACATACTCTGGCTAACACCAACATACTCTGGCTAACACCAACATACTCATGGCTAACACCAACATACTCTGGCTAACACCAACATACTCTGGCTAACACCAACATACTCATGGCTAACACCAACATACTCTGGCTAACACCAACATACTCTGGCTAACACCAACATACTCATGGCTAACACCAACATACTCATCGTGGACACCAACATACTCATGGCTAACACCAACATACTCATGGCTAACACCAACATACTCATGGCTAACACCAACATACTCATGGTGGACACCAACATACTCATGGCTAACACCAAACATACTCATGGTGGACACCAACATACTCATGGCTAACACCAACATACTCATGGTGGACACCAACATACTCATGGCTAACACCAACATACTCATGGCTAACACCAACATACTCATGGTGGACACCAACATACTCATGGCTAACACCAACATACTCATGGTGGACACCAACATACTCATGGCTAACACCAACATACTCATGGTGGACACCAACATACTCATGGCTAACACCAACATACTCATGGCTAACACCAACATACTCTGGCTAACACCAACATACTCTGGCTAACACCAACATACTCTGGCTAACACCAACATACTCATGGCTAACACCAACATACTCATGGCTAACACCAACATACTCATGGCTAACACCAACATACTCATGGTGGACACCAACATACTCATGGCTAACACCAACATACTCATGGTGGACACCAACATACTCATGGCTAACACCAACATACTCATGGCTAACACCAACATACTCATGGTGGACACCAACATACTCATGGCTAACACCAACATACTCATGGTGGACACCAATATACTCATGGTGGACACCAACATACTCATCGTGGACACCAACATACTCATGGTGGACACCAATTTACTCATGGCTAACACCAACATACTCATGGTGGACACCAATTTACTCATGGCTAACACCAACATACTCATGGTGGACACCAATTTACTCATGGCTAACACCAACATACTCATGGTGGACACCAATTTACTCATGGTTAACACCAACATACTCATGGTGGACACCAACATACTCATGGCTAACACCAACATACTCATGGCTAACACCAACATACTCATGGCTAACACCAACACACTCATGGCTAACACCAACATACTCATGGCTAACACCAACATACTCATGGTGGACACCAACATACTCATGGCTAACACCAACATACTCATGGATAACACCAACATACTCATGGTGGACACCAACATACTCATGGCTAACACCAACATACTCATGGATAATACCAACATACTCATGGTGGACACCAACATACTCATGGCTAACACCAACATACTCATGGCTAACACCAACATACTCATGGCTAAGACCAACATACTCATGGTGGACACCAACATAATCATGGCTAACACCAACATACTCATGGCTAACACCAACATACTCATGGCTAACACCAACATACTCATGGATAATACCAACATACTCATGGTGGACACCAACATACTCATGGCTAACACCAACATACTCATGGACAATACCAACATACTCATGGTGGACACCAACATACTCATGGCTAACACCAACATACTCATGGCTAACACCAACATACTCATGGCTAACACCAACATACTCATGGTGGACACCAACATACTCATGGCTAACACCAACAAACTCATGGTGGACACCAACATACTCATGGCTAACACCAACATACTCTGGCTAACACCAACATACTCTGGCTAACACCAACATACTCATGGCTAACACCAACATACTCTGGCTAACACCAACATACTCTGGCTAACACCAACATACTCTGGCTAACACCAACATACTCATGGCTAACACCAACATACTCATGGATAATACCAACATACTCATGGCTGACACCAACAAACTCATGGTGGACACCTACAAATACATAATCAACACCAACAAATTCATGGTGGACACCTACAAATACATAATCAACACCAACAAACTCATGGCTAACACCAACATACTCTGGCTAACACCAACATACTCATGGATAATACCAACATACTCATGGATAATACCAACATACTCATGGATAACACCAACAAACTCATGGTGGACACCTACAAATACATAATCAACACCAACAAACTCATGGATAACACCAACAGTCTTATTGTCAACACTAACAAACTCACGGATAACACCAACAGACTTATTGTCAACACTAACAAACTCATGGATAACACCAACAGACTTATTGTCAACACTAACAAACTCATGGATAACACCAACAGACTTATTGTTGACACCAACAAACTCATGGATAACACCAACAGACTTATTGTCGACACCAACAAACTCATGGATAACACCAACAGACTTATTGTCGACACCAACAAACTCATGGATAACACCAACAAACTTATTGTCGACACCAACAAACTCATGGATAACACCAACAAACTTATTGTCGACACCAACAAACTCATGGATAACACCAACTGACTTATTGCCAACACCAACAAAATCATGGATAACACCAACAGACTTATTGTCGACCCCAACAAACTCATGTTTGACACCAACAAATTTATGTGAGTTGCTTTTAATTACATCAGTTCAGCCAGTTGACTACTTGGTCGTATATGCCTCAACCTGTGTATGAAAAGGTTGTGTCCTGTTAAATTTATTTGACTTTATTCTCTTCTCTTGTCTCTACAAAACATTTGAATTGTAATTCTGCTAGTGGCTGCCTCTACTGTTTATATTTTGTCCTCCAGGTTCCCCAGTATTACAAGCTTCAGTGCTATCAAAAGCACAGCATACATGTGTCTTTCCTTGATGATATGCCACTGAAAAAGGTTCCATCTCTGCGTACAGGAGCAGAGGTTAGTCACTCACTCATCACCATTATCATTTTCATCATCATAGTCGTAATCATCATCAACATTGTAATAATCATTATCCTCATTATCATCATCATTATCATTATCCTCCTCCTCCTCTCGATCATCATTATTATTATCATCATCATCATCATAATCATATCCTCATCATCATCTTCATCATTATTATCATCATTATCATGATTATCATCACCATTATTCTCATCATTATCATCATCGGTATCATCATCACTATCCTCAAGAAACAGTTCCTGTACAGAACATTGCTCTCATCACAGCCTACCTGTAAGAAACCAGCTCCCTCACCCTTGTGCTCACACTGCTTGCTGATCTCTTCCTGCCTCTCTTTCTCAGTACCCTGCCATCCATTACTGTCCTTTCCGAGCCATTACAACTTTTGACATAGCCAAAATAGTTGATTTTTAGGGATGAGATGCCATTTATGAGCTAGTTTTCTTTGATGCCCAGATCTTTTAGAAACCAAAGCTTTCCTTATTTTTGGGTACTACGCTTGAAAGTCACCCGACCTTTTTTGGCAGCAAGATTTCGTGGCAGTTCCCAGGGCCTGTCCTATGTTCTATAGGTGTTAGTTTTGAATGTTTTAAGCACATCCATGACTGACGTAATCCACTGACAGTGAGTGTACAAATACAAAAAACATCAATGATTTGATACTCACAAATCGTCGCTGCTTCGGTGCTTTCCCCATGCAGTACTTCTTCCTTGCATACAGGCATCTTTGGCATCTGAGCTACTCAAAACAACAACACATTCCACACAAAAAAAACAGTCTTTTAGAGAAAAGAGAGTTGCACACTTTCGTCGACCACATTGAAAGAACGTGAGCCAGTTTTCCTCCAACTGTGTATAGACAGCGAAGGAAGGCATCCCATAATACCCCTAGAACATGGGACATTTTTAGTTACAGCTTAGAATGTTCCAGTAATAACCCATCATCATCTTATCATCAATTTCCATTTTTGCCATTTGAGCATCATGGGGAGAAACACTTTATGATCCATTGCTTGATGAGCAGCAATGGTCGTTGTCATTCCATGTTGATGTAGAAGCTTTTTAACGTCATCAGTCCATTTTCTCCTATGGTGGCCTCTTGCTTTCAAATCAGATCTTTTCATTGTAGCACCTGCATTCTTACTAGATTACCAAACGCAGTTGTTCTGGCTGCATTCTTACTAGATGACCAAACCATTTGATCTTTTGTTTCTCAATGAACCAGTAATAATTATTGTATCAGATCTTTTGTTTCTCAATGAACCAGTAATAATTATTGCATCAGATCTTTTGTTTCTCAATGAACCAGTAATAATAATTGTATCAGATCTTTTGTTTCTCAATGAACCAGTAATAATTATTGCATCAGATCTTTTGTTTCTCAATGAACCAGTAATAATAATTGTATCAGATCTTTTGTTTCTCAATGAACCAGTAATAATTATTGCATCAGATCTTTTGTTTCTCAATGAACCAGTAATAATAATTGTATCAGATCTTTTGTTTCTCAATGAACCAGTAATAATTATTGTATCAGATCTTTTGTTTCTCAATGAACCAGTAATAATAATTGTATCAGATCTTTTGTTTCTCAATGAACCAGTAATAATAATTGTATCAGATCTTTTGTTTCTCAATGAACCAGTAATAATTATTGTATCAGATCTTTTGTTTCTCAATGAACCAGTAATAATTATTGTATCAGATCTTTTGTTTCTCAATGAACCAGTAATAATTATTGTATCAGATCTTTTGTTTCTCAATGAACCAGTAATAATTATTGTATCAGATCTTTTGTTTCTCAATGAACCAGTAATAATAATTGTATCAGATCTTTTGTTTCTCAATGAACCAGTAATAATTATTGTATCAGATCTTTTGTTTCTCAATGAACCAGTAATAATTATTGTATCAGATCTTTTGTTTCTCAATGAACCAGTAATAATTATTGTATCAGATCTCTTGTTTCTCAATGAACCAGTAATAATTATTGTATCAGATCTTTTGTTTCTCAATGAACAAGTAATAATTATTGTATCAGATCTTTTGTTTCTCAATGAACCAGTAATAATAATTGTATCAGATCTTTTGTTTCTCAATGAACCAGTAATAATAATTGTATCAGATCTTTTGTTTCTCAATGAACCAGTAATAATTATTGTATCAGATCTTTTGTTTTTGAAATTATCAACTTGTTGTGGCATTATATGTTACAAAGGGCTCCAAGTATATTTCTCTGTGCCACTTTATCCTGTGCAATAATTTTGATGTTATGGAAGGAATTCACTGCAGCTTCTTTGGAACCTCTTGTCAGCAATCATCATACATTTTGTGCACCAAATCCCACTTGACTGGAATGCAGTTTGCTGGAGTCTTTTCCATTCCTGCATGTTCCTGCAACAAAATTAAATTTAAAAGGTGTGGCCAAAAAGCTGGCATATGCACAGCCCTCCTCCTTTTTCATCTGGGACTTGGCACAGCCAGTGGTGGAGATATGTATTTGAAAATTTGATACTTATTTTTTTTTTCCCTCAGGATGAGATCATCAAGGTTTCAGATGATGGTGACTTCTGCAAATGTCCTGAGCCAGATGAAGCAGCAGTACTTCCTGCTACCTCTGCAGCCTTGTCCCTGAAACCCCCAAGTGCCTTCTTCAAGCCTATTGAGTACCCAAGCTTACAAATAATGGTAGGTGACATCATGCCAGGTGGTATATCATTGAATTCCCAAACTGATATTTGGTTGGAGGTGACTAGGCACTTTATTAAAGCCTTCTTCGATAAAAATTGCAAGGTGATTCTTCTTTTTATTCTTCCTGCTCCTCTTCTTCTTTTGCTACTTCTTCTTTATTTTCTGCATTCAATCTGAAAAGAGGGTCAGCTCATTGTGGTGTAATTCACAAAAATGCTGCCCAGTTCTGGGGCTGGTGTCCAGGGATCTCTGTAAAAACTGCACTCGGGAACAGAATGGTACAGCCATGAAATGAACCCACGACCTTCAAAGTGTTAAACAAATAGCTGACAGGGAAAATCACAGATAGCCCATAGAATGACCCATGGATGGCAAGCTGACAAGGAAAATCACAGATAGTTCATAGAATGACCCATGGATGGCAAGCTGACAGGGAAAATCACAGATAGCTCATAGAATTACCCATAGATGGCAAGCTGGCAGGGAAAATCACAGAAAGCCCATAGAATGATCCCTGGATGGCAAGCTGACAGGTAAAATCACAGAAAGCCCATAGAATGACCCATGGATGGCAAGCTGACAGGGAAAATCACAGAAAGCCCATAGAATGACCCATGGATGGCAAGCTAACAGGGAAAATCACAGAAAGCCCATAGAATGATCCCTGGATGGCAAGCTGACAGGGAAAATCACAGAAAGCCCATAGAATGACCCATGGATGGCAAGCTGACAGGGAAAATCACAGAAAGCCCATAGAATGACCCATGGATGGCAAGCTAACAGAGAAAATCACAGATAGCCCATAGAATGATCCCTGGATGGCAGGCTGACAGGGAAAATCACAGAAAGCCCATAGAATGACCCATGGATGGCAAGCTGACAGGGAAAATCACAGAAAGCCCATAGAATGATCCCTGGATGGCAAGCTGACAGGGAAAATCACAGAAAGCCCATAGAATGATCCCTGGATGGCAAGCTGACAGGGACAAAATCACAGAAAGCCCATAGAATGACCCATGGATGGCAAGCTGACAGACAAAATCACAGAAAGCCCATAGAATGACCCATGGATGGCAAGCTGACAGGGAAAATCACAGAAAGCCCATAGAATGATCCCTGGATGGCAAGCTGACAGGGAAAATCACAGAAAGCCCATAGAATGATCCCTGGATGGCAAGCTGACAGGGACAAAATCACAGAAAGCCCATAGAATGACCCATGGATGGCAAGCTGACAGGGAAAATCACAGAAAGCCCATAGAATGACCCATGGATGGCAAGCTGACAGGGAAAATCACAGAAAGCCCATAGAATGACCCATGGATGGCAAGCTGACAGGGAAAATCACAGAAAGCCCATAGAATGACCCATGGATGGCAAGCTGACAGGGAAAATCACAGAAAGCCCATAGAATGACCCATGGATGGCAAGCTGACAGGGAAAATCACAGAAAGCCCATAGAATAACCCATGGATGGCAAGCTGACAGGGAAAATCACAGAAAGCCCATAGAATGACCCATGGATGGCAAGCTGACAGGGAAAATCACAGAAAGCCCATAGAATCTCCAGAGAAATTATAAATGGGGCACAACCCTTACCAGCAACACTAGCTAGGTGTCACCTGCAGTACTGTGCAGGCAGGGAGGTGTTCATTGTGGACAGCTTAACATCTTGAGAGAGCGCATCTCTCCAAGCATGTGTTGTCACTTGTACTTTTTTTCCAGACGATAGTGTCATATTGTGCTATGAGGATTCATGGAACTTACAGCCCATGGCGATGGCGGATGTGATAAGCAAGATCTGCTCATGTTGAGAAAATACTTCCACAATTATAGCATGGGATTTCAGGACCGTTGTTGCCATCATTTGTATTCAGTGGGTTTCTTCTCAGATGCTGAGCTTCCATTCTTTCTGCAATAATTTCTTCCTTCATTCTTATTCCCTTCCAGCTATGCCCCCTTGACGCAACAAGGTCCATGTCATTTTGTTTGTAACGAATCTGCACCATTCATGACCAGCTTGCACACGTCTTTATATCATCGTAGAGGTCGACCTCGACATTTTCTACCCAGATGTAAATCACCTTAGAGGATGTCCTTAGGGCCTATGCCATCCACCATTCTTCAGTCTAGCAGCCTTGACCTCTTTCATTAATGTTTGTTTCAGGGTTCCTTGGTCCCTTTGTTTTCCATGTCATTCTCTGTCTGGTGATTCTCTGTTTGGTGATTCTCTGTTTGGTGATTCTCTGTTTAATGATTCTCTGTCTAATGATTCTCTGTCTAATGATTCTCTGTCTAATGATTCTCTGTTTGGTGATTCTCTGTTTGGTGATTCTCTGTCTAATGATTCTCTGTCTAATGATTCTCTGTCTAATGATTCTCTGTCTAATGATTCTCTGTTTGGTGATTCTCTGTTTAATGATTCTCTGTCTAATGATTCTCTGTCTAATGATTCTCTGTCTAATGATTCTCTGTTTGGTGATTCTCTGTTTGGTGATTCTCTGTCTAATGATTCTCTGTCTAATGATTCTCTGTCTAATGATTCTCTGTTTGGTGATTCTCTGTTTGGTGATTCTCTGTCTAATGATTCTCTGTTTGGTGATTCTCTGTCTAATGATTCTCTGTTTGGTGATTCTCTGTCTAATGATTCTCTGTTTGGTGATTCTCTGTTTGGTGATTCTCTGTCTAATGATTCTCTGTTTGGTGATTCTCTGTTTGGTGATTCTCTGTCTAATGATTCTCTGTTTGGTGATTCTCTGTTTGGTGATTCTCTGTCTAATGATTCTCTGTTTGGTGATTCTCTGTTTGGTGATTCTCTGTTTAATGATTCTCTGTTTGGTGATTCTCTGTTTGGTGATTCTCTGTCTAATGATTCTCTGTTTGGTGATTCTCTGTTTAATGATTCTCTGTTTGGTGATTCTCTGTTTAATGATTCTCTGTTTGGTGATTCTCTGTTTAATGATTCTCTGTTTGGTGATTCTCTGTTTAATGATTCTCTGTTTGGTGATTCTCTGTTTAATGATTCTCTGTCTGGTGATTCTCTGTCTAATGATTCTCTGTTTAATGATTCTCTGTTTAATGATTCTCTGTTTAATGATTCTCTGTTTGGTGATTCTCTGTTTAATGATTCTCTGTTTAATGATTCTCTGTTTAATGATTCTCTGTTTAATGATTCTCTGTTTAATGATTCTCTGTTTGGTGATTCTCTGTTTAATGATTCTCTGTCTGGTGATTCTCTGTTTAATGATTCTCTGTTTAATGATTCTCTGTCTGGTGATTCTCTGTTTAATGATTCTCTGTCTGGTGATTCTCTGTTTAATGATACTCTGTTTAATGATTCTCTGTTTAATGATTCTCTGTTTAATGATTCTCTGTTTGGTGATTCTCTGTTTGGTGATTCTCTGTTTAATGATTCTCTGTTTAATGATTCTCTGTTTAATGATTCTCTGTTTAATGATTCTCTGTTTGGTGATTCTCTGTTTAATGATTCTCTGTTTAATGATTCTCTGTTTAATGATTCTCTGTTTAATGATTCTCTGTTTAATGATTCTCTGTTTGGTGATTCTCTGTTTAATGATTCTCTGTCTGGTGATTCTCTGTTTAATGATTCTCTGTTTAATGATTCTCTGTCTGGTGATTCTCTGTTTAATGATTCTCTGTCTGGTGATTCTCTGTTTAATGATTCTCTGTTTAATGATTCTCTGTTTAATGATTCTCTGTTTGGTGATTCTCTGTTTAATGATTCTCTGTCTGGTGATTCTCTGTTTAATGATTCTCTGTTTAATGATTCTCTGTCTGGTGATTCTCTGTTTAATGATTCTCTGTTTAATGATTCTCTGTTTGGTGATTCTCTGTTTAATGATTCTCTGTCTGGTGATTCTCTGTTTAATGATTCTCTGTTTAATGATTCTCTGTTTAATGATTCTCTGTTTAATGATTCTCTGTTTAATGATTCTCTGTTTAATGATTCTCTGTTTAATGATTCTCTGTTTAATGATTCTCTGTTTAATGATTCTCTGTTTAATGATTCTCTGTTTAATGATTCTCTGTTTAATGATTCTCTGTTTAATGATTCTCTGTTTAATGATTCTCTGTTTAATGATTCTCTGTTTAATGATTCTCTGTCTGGTGATTCTCTGTCTAATGATTCTCTGTTTAATGATTCTCTGTTTGGTGATTCTCTGTTTAATGATTCTCTGTCTGGTGATTCTCTGTTTAATGATTCTCTGTCTGGTGATTCTCTGTTTGGTGATTCTCTGTTTGGTGATTCTCTGTCTAATGATTCTCTGTTTGGTGATTCTCTGTTTTGTGATTCTCTGTTTAATGATTCTCTGTTTGGCGATTCTCTGTTTGGTGATTCTCTGTCTAATGATTCTCTGTTTGGTGATTCTCTGTTTAATGATTCTCTGTTTGGTGATTCTCTGTTTAATGATTCTCTGTCTGGTGATTCTCTGTTTAATGATTCTCTGTTTAATGATTCTCTGTTTAATGATTCTCTGTTTAATGATTCTCTGTTTGGTGATTCTCTGTTTAATGATTCTCTGTTTGGTGATTCTCTGTTTAATGATTCTCTGTTTGGTGATTCTCTGTTTAATGATTCTCTGTTTGGTGATTCTCTGTTTAATGATTCTCTGTCTGGTGATTCTCTGTCTAATGATTCTCTGTTTGGTGATTCTCTGTTTGGTGATTCTCTGTTTAATGATTCTCTGTTTGGTGATTCTCTGTTTGGTGATTTTCTGTCTAATGATTCTCTGTTTGGTGATTCTCTGTTTAATGATTCTCTGTTTGGTGATTCTCTGTTTAATGATTCTCTGTTTGGTGATTCTCTGTTTAATGATTCTCTGTTTGGTGATTCTCTGTTTAATGATTCTCTGTCTGGTGATTCTCTGTTTGGTGATTCTCTGTTTAATGATTCTCTGTCTGGTGATTCTCTGTTAATAGATTTAAATAATGAACAAATAGAAAATAAATCATATTTCACATCTGGGATGTGCTGACATTTACTTTTCAAATCTTTATAAATTTCAGAATCCAGCACCAGGTCTTCAGACATTTCTGCCTCTGTTGCCATATTCAGAAGTTGATGCTGACTACCATCTGTGCCCTCTGCCCAGACAATATACTCTGGATCAGACTTTCAACAAACCTGCACCTACACAGAAGAAATTTTTACACAGAGAGGTACTTTGCATTTTATATTTAAAAAAAAAATAACAGTAATAAGAGTTACACTGTTTGCATTAATTTATTTTTTGTCATTGACACGTCTAATATTTCATTTAAATTTAGTAATTCATTCAGCATTTACTCTTTTACTTTGCAGCATGAATATGGCGGTAAGTTTTCTTCCGTCATTGTCATTAGAGATATTACTGTCTTGTTTATTCTTTCATCTTCTACCCTGGGAGTTATTACTACAAGAATTTCAAACTACAAAATATACATTTCGACATTTACAAGCTGAGCTAAAAAAGGTTTATTCTCTGGTCAGATGAAGTTAACCTAGGTTTCAAACTCGGAAGCTTGCAAGAATTGTATGGGGCAGTAGTTTATGCAGAAAAATTTAATCTTCTTCCTCTTCTTCTTCGCATTCACCAGCTGTAAACTCTGGTGGAAAGTTGTGGTTGTTCATTCACTTTTGGACTGCAGTCCTGTTCCAGAACCTGAGTGTTGCGTGTTTTACAGATCTGACTCATTCATATGCAGACTGCTGGTTCTTTGCCTCTCAGGTAGATGCACTCTTCCTTCATTGATAAATACATCTTAATTAAGGACAGAAGATATGCAGATTAAAAGCACATATAAAGGGGACAGAGAACTAACATCAGAGAACTCTACAACAGTATGATATGTCTATTGTTGAGGCAGCCAGAACAGCAACAAGCAGAACTCATGAGTACCTCAACAGCTATAACAGCATGAAGCAGAACTCATGTGTCCCTACACAGCCAGAACATCAAGAAGCAGAAATCATGTGTCCCTCAACAGCCAGAACAGCAAGAAGCAGAACTCATGTGTCCCTCAACAGCCATAACAGCAAGAAGCAGAACTCATGTGTCACTCAACAGCAAGAAGCAGAACTGATGTGTCACTCAGCAGCCACAACAGCAAGAAGCAGAAATCATGTGTCCCTCAACAGCCAAAACAGCAAGAAGCAGAACTCATGTGTCACTTAACAGCCAGAACATCAAGAAGCAGAACTCATGTGTCCCTCAACAGCCAAAACAGCAAGAAGCAGAAATCATGTGTCCCTCAACAGCCAAAACAGCAAGAAGCAGAACTCATGTGTCCCTCAACAGCCAAAACAGCAAGAAGCAGAACTCATGTGTCCCTCAACAGCCAAAGCAGGAAAAGATGAAGTGAAGAAGAAGCCAATGTAAAGAAGAAATAGACGAGCCAGTTTCCTTTGATGTTCACATTTTTAAAGAATGTCAGGATTTTTTTTCTTCTTGATCCATAATATTCTGAAAATGTTTCTGTAACATTTAAGTCCTGAAATCTTTTTTTTATTCTTCATGATTATGAAATGGTCAGATATTTCTTGACTCTTTTCTGTTTTGTACAATACTTTTGAGAGAGACTTTTTGTTCAGGAAAGGCATCTTTTCTGATTGTCTTTTTATTTATTTGTATTACTTATAATTTTTTTAAAAATCCTATCAATATATGAGCACGTTGGTTTGACCCACTCGGCCTCCATCCTCTGATACAGCAGCTATCTTTGTATCTCCATGGGTACCATGCCAAACAGGAGTTGATTGGCATACCTCTTTTCTTTGCCCCGCAACCAGTTTCTGCAAGCTTGACCTCATTGAATACCCATATCCAACAGGCAGTTCATCGTCTCTTGACTCTTTTATCTCAAGGTCTATGGAATCCAGTGCATTCACTATGTCTGTCATGTCCTTGCTTCTCCTTTCACTGCAGACACAGCCAGTTTTGTTTGGCTTTTTCATTTCCTGTCAACCTGGCAAGACCCGTTGTGTACAGCCATGATAGTTTCTTGAGGCAAGGCTTCAGGATGCTGTCAGCACATTCTAGTTTGCCAGTTTGAATCTTCTTAACTCTTTGAGTCCCAGGGGATTTAGCATCTCAGGCCAACTGGTAGTCAAGAGAGACGTAAAATCAGTGCATCGTGTGTTAATTAGGCTTCTAGGTAGAAAGCTATGAACATATGATGCATTTCTTGAGACTCAAAGAGTTAACTCTTTGAGTCCCAGAGGGTTTAGCATCAGAGGCCAAAGGGGTGGTAATGCAATTCTTTATTTCACAAGTGTAACACATTAAAACAAACCATACTAATCCAATTGCCGCACAGTATGCACGTATTATACATCAAAGTGACCAGGGATTGTTGATGAATAGTTATAGAATATAACTACAACAAATAATTTGGTTAGTAATTAAATATTAGTAAATAAACAGACGGTATGTTTACAAAAATTAGTAAAATAAAATAAAAAATTTTCCACTTACCACCATGGCACTCAAGGAAAAATGGTTAAAATATATCTAAAATGAATCACAAATGAATATGAACCACTTAGTAATGCATAAGTAAAATATAAACTCAGTCTGTACATTAGATTTTGTTCCAAAGAATCTTTTGAAGCATCATAACAGAGCACCATTATTTGGTTGAGAAAAACTGACTCCCAAAGCAATAAGTATCTTCACACAAAACACAGTTTGTATAACACTCAATTTGCCTGTAAGTTTGTAGCTGTGTTCCTAAATAATAAGGAGAATAACACTAGAATTAACTGACATTGAAGAAAATTGTCTTTTCACTAATGTTAATTCTATTTGTGCCAGCTGACTTTGCTATCGTTGTACCCTTCACGTGAGGGACACATTAGACATATCCCTCATCAAAGTTTGACTATAAATGACTGAAATATGTATAATTTGCAACGTTATCTATCTAACATGGATAAATCTAAAAAAACACCTACTTTATTTAATTTTGAGGCTTCTGAAGCCACAAATCATGTTTGCATGAATGTAGAATTTTGCTTGGCGGCCATATTATTTTCAAACAAACATTTATTAATAGGCAAATCTCAAAATATACTATATTTTCGGCTTTCAAACCACATTTCTAAATGAGCATGCCTGATATCAGACACAAAGAACTGGAAAGGAAGTTGAAATTGAGCGGTCAGCGTTTTACAACCGGTCACTGGTCGATTAAAAACCTTCACTTGTCACGCATTGATTGGGCCGCGCTGTTGAAACAAATTAGCGAGTGATACGTTCCCTGGGACTCAAAGAGTTAAGCATGGTCATTGAGTCTGTCACTGTCAGTATGTGAGTTTTTTCATGTTCTGTAGCCATGTACTTGCCCTGGAACAGCTGCTATCTTGATCATCATGCCTGAAGTAGTTGTAGTGAATGCCTGATTGTATTCTTTTACTGTCTTTCATTCATCTGTGGAGTGTGTGCCCACTCAGACGGTACCCTACAAATTACTGAGCTATCTGTATAGATGATGATGGCACCTGCTGGCTTGTGCTTGAAGATGACTTCTTCAAATTTTTTGTGAGAGCCAGTTTTCTTCTTAAGTTCCCTTTGCAGTTTCAATCCTAGGGTTTTCAGGTGTTAACAGGGTAAATAGACACGGTAAATGACTTTCAAAAAGCTAAATATATTGTGGAAATGTCTACTTGAGGAGATACACTTTAGTAGTAGGCTCTTAACAACAACAAATGTAAAGAACACAATGTGCTATAGTGAGGATTCATTAAAAAAAAAGCCAATCACAAATCACGTGTTACTTGAAGTGGGATAAAGTAAATGCATTCTCCTTAAAGATCTAAACATGATTTTTTTCAAGGGATAATTAAGAGGGATAGAAAATGTCAGTCCCTGTGGTGTAGTGACTAGAGGCTCGCCTGCAGATGGGAACTTCCTGGGTTCAGGTCCTGGTGGAGCCAGACGTTTTTTTTTTTCACAAGTGACCTTGGCTCCCAGGTCAGCCCAGCCTTGAGTGGGTACCAGCTGCACTCCTGGAAAGTAAAGGCAACCGGAGTGATACAGACCACATGACCCATCAAATGCTGATTTGTCTATAAAATATCAGTCTAGCCCTATATGCCCAGTGTGTCTGAAGGCGTGGAAAAGAGTCCTCTACTTTACCTTACATCCATTTTATAGCTTTTTTCCCCTTACCCCTTACTAAATAAGATTTACAAACATTTGTTTTATAATATATTCTGTGCTTTCTTCGACAGGAAACAATCCGAGGGGTCATGACCTGGAAGCGGTTTCCTTCTCCAGGAATAATCTCAATGTCAAACATTCCAACCTTGACCAACGTCTGGGTCCCCAGGTGGTGAGTGTCCTCTTTTATTACTTAGTTTCCTGTATAAATTCTTGGAGTGTAATTGTTTTTGAGGGCCTGGGGGGGGGGGGGGGGGGTAGACCCAATAACTACCCTCTAACAAGCATTTCAAAAGTTATCCAGACTGTATGTTAAGAACTCCACCAATTCCCGTCAAAATGGATGCCAGGCGGGGTTACTGTAGAGGCAAATTTTTTGCTTCTGCCAGACGGTGGCCGTTGCATTTTTGATCCATTTGTAGACTGAAAGGATAGTTTCGTCGCGCCAGCTACTGAGTTGAATGCATAGCACGACCCTGTGTGCTGTAGATTTCATTTGGAATGTTTTTTGACTGTGACCAACGTGGTGTTGTGAAATGTAGATTCAGAAAATGGCCTCTGGTCTGTGGCCGCAATATTGGTGGTGCCCTTATGTGATTAATATTCATCTCATGCGCAACTACTGATCTGTTGGCTACTTCTGCTACCCTCGTTGATGAACTGCATTTCTAATGTCAAACTGTTTGTGTTAGCACTTCTGATGGCTACCGTATGCTTTTAATGCGTGTGTATGCTAGTGCATATGCTGAGACGGCAGTCTGTCAATCTTTCCACAAGGGACTGGGACGAACATTCTGTGTGTTTTTCGTTGGCACAGCAGGGGAGCAACTATGGGGTGACTCGTTTGCTATGAAGCTGAAACTAAGATTACCAGATTACCAAGATTGCCATGTTAAGGATTTGCTGAATTCAGATGTGTTAGGCCGAAAGGCATATATATCACAGCCTAGCTGTACAACCACACCACAGTTTGCTGAATTCAGATGTGTTAGGCCGAAAGGCATATATATTACAGCCTAGCTGTACAACCACACCACAGTTTGCTGAATTCAGATGTGTTAGGCCGAAAGGCATATATATCACAGCCTAGCTGTACAACCACACCACAGTTTGCTGAATTCAGATGTGTTAGGCCGAAAGGCATATATATCACAGCCTAGCTGTACAACCACACCACAGTTTGCTGAATGGTCATTTTGAGGGTGTATACAGAAGAAGAAGAAATTACTGTAGTTTTGCTGAATAAAGATGTCTTTAAAAATATGAACTTACCCAGAATATTGATTATCATTATTAAAACAAAACAACCCATATTTTGTGTGTTTGTCAAAGAAAGAGAAAATTAATATTCTTCCCTTCATGACAGTAAACGAGTTGGAGAACAGAGAGGCAGGGAAGAGCAATAAAGAGAAACGTCTGTGTCAGAAATGATCGACACGTCCTGAATTAAAAGCTATGGACAGATGAAACCATCACATGACATTTTGTTAGGTTTAGATGACGGATCCATAATGGCAAACCTGAGTCCGAAGAATCTCAATACACTGCATAGGCTTTGTATCACCGACGAGGATCCTGAAATACTATGGGTGGATTTTTAATTCTAAATTTTGCCAACAGCATCAACAGTTCTATTTCTAACTGCCAAGGGATTTTTTACGTGCCCAACAATGCACACGAGCATCTGATCTCACTACCCAGAGATCAGCGAGAAATACTAGAAGTCCAGGTCTGCATGAAAAAATCCCAGTTCTTACCGGGGATAAAACCCAGAACCTATAACACTCAACACAGACAACATGCCTCGAGACCACACAGTCCCTGAGCAAAAACCATATAGAACGTCTATCCCCGTCCATTATCAAACAAATGGACAACGTACAGTCTTAGCAAATTTAACAGCACAAGCACACATTAAGTGCATAAAGCGGCAATCAGAAGTGCACAAACGATCCGACACCAGAAATGCAGTTCAGCGTTGATGGAAGCAGCAGTTACAACAGATCAGTAGTTGCACACGATTACATGTATATTTTTATTTATTTCCAGGAGCAATTGTTTTGGTAAAGACATACTTCCTGAAGATGTGCCACCATTACTGGGCAGAATAGATCCGGAAGATGCAGAGAACTGTGTTGATAGGTATGTAGGGTTTGTCATCATTGTTTAGTCTCTCCACTTGTATTTTAGAAGGATGAACAGATTCTTCCCCTGTCTCTGCTTCTTTCGTGAGTGCCAACCAATACCTGTTAAACTGTTTATCATATTGTTTCTTTGGCCCCAGGTGTTTCTTAACTATTTATTTCTCTTGTATCATAATAACATTTATATTTTACACATTCACAAAATTATAAATCCGTTTTATAATCAAAGCTATTCATAATATTTGTAGTCATATTTAGCCAGTTGGCTCTGTCAGTAGACATAACTGTAACTCCATTTCTCTCGTCTAGGCTGTTCATAATATTTGTAGTCATATTTAGCCAGTTGGCTCTGTCAGTAGACTTAGTTGTAGTTGCCTATGGTATTCCCATAATTCAGCATAGATGATTGACTTGCTCTGCTCATTCATGTTTTACTTGTAAGTTTTTCAGTTAATATGTTACATTCTTACATGTTACAACTTATGGTTGTGAGAGTTGGAAATCATCAGTATCAATCGATAAGAAACTAGTCGCTTTCGAGAATAGATGCCTCCGAAAGCTATTGAATGTTCACTGGTCGGACTTTAGGTCCAATACATCTATAAGACAGGAAACAAAACAAAAATATGTGTCTGATTTTATTAGAATGCGTCGCTGGAATTACATCGGTCACGTACTCAGAATGGACATACAGAGACTTCCCCACCAAGCCTTCATATGGTCACCAGAGGGTAAAAGAAAACAGGGAAGACCAAAAGAAACTCTCCGTAGAACCATCACAAGGGAGAGCTCAACCATAGGTCTCATTCGCACTCAAGACCTACATCAAGTGGCAAAGAACCGACAGACGTGGAAAGCTATGACCTCTGCCCTATGCGCCATCTTTGGCACAAGAGGAATAACTAACTAACTAATGTTACATTCTAAACTGCTCCAAGGATGTTCTACTTTTCTGATGTATTTATTTCCTGCAGTGATGAGGAGACTCCTCTTGGTTTGACACCAGAGATGATCACAGCCCAGTTTCCAATGATTGGTTCAAATCTACAAAGTGATAAGAGAAGTGTGATGTGAGTATTGTGTGTGTATGTGTGTTGTATAATGTAGATATTTCAGTGTGGAATTAAATATTTATAACCTTTGAGAACTTTAAAGTGACAGAAAGCTGGAACACATTGAAACAACTGAACATATTTCTGTCTTTCTTTTTTTTTTTTAATTTGAGATCTTGTCCCATACAGTCTCCCCCCCCCCCCCCCCCCCAACTCCTACCACCCTTTGTTCTTCCCATGTTTCACTTCTTGAATTAATGTACTGTAAGATATCTCTATGGAGATATGAAATGTGCATGTTTGTTGTTTATTTTATAATTTATTCATTTAGTTGTGGAACAAAAGATGACATCTCAGAATTCAGAAGCAGATGTATGAATCCACTGCTGTCTTTGGGAACATTTCATAGTTATATTATGTTATCGCAATCAACATCTCTGTACATTGGGCATTCCCATGGGTGCTCAGTCCTTCAATGCAGTAGCCACTTCAGACCTCTACTGATTGTTCCTTTGAGGATGTGGTTATAATGTCTTCTATCTCTGCCTCGAAGGCGGCCGAGACATGCTTCATTATACTTTACTCTCATGTAACACAGTCATGTTAGTGTCAGAAATTCTTTGTTATCCACTAAACTGATCCATACAGCAGTGGTGATATCTGCTTTGTCCATGCATCTTCCCACATGTGTTGGTGTATTGCTTGTCAGTAGGTCCATTCACACTTTTTATAGTCAAGCCCCGATCTCCTAGATGGTAGGCCTGTCATACCACTGTTCTGAAGTCCCTGAGACAAGTCTTTTCTAAACTGTTCATTGTGGAAATCAAATCCTGGTAAATCAGAGATGGAAAAGTACTTTCATCCTTCCATTTTGTTTTGTCCCTTCTGGGCTGCTACTTGAAGGGTGACACAGTGAGATTACAAAATCTCAAACTGGATGTCAGACCATCATCATTCAGCTTTACAGAACATGGCTCTCATCACGGCACTCCTGAAAGTCTTTCTTTCTCCAGCCAGTTCTCCAACCCTATGTGCTTTCATGGCTAAAGCATCTTAAGTGTCTTATATCCCCCTTTGTGAAACTTGGCCTCTGCCTCATTTTCCAGAAACTTCGCCCTCCATCACCATTATCTTGTGGCACTTAACATGACCACAATACATCAGCTTTCGGAAACAGGATGCTTTTTATGAGCCAGTTCTATGTGACATTCAGGCCATACAGCATACTGGATGGCAGACCAACAGGGCAAATCCCAGATTCTGGCAGGTAATCAAGACTTTCAGCCCCAGCACGTTTCGGAGTTTTCCTGAGTTGTGAGTATTTGATTAAGGTGCTGACTCAGATGAGGAAACACTGTGACACTGGTGGCCTTGCAGCAAGTACAGTTGAGGTCCCTGCAACTCTTATCACAGCAAAGACCAAAGATATACACTTTTTATTTTATCATCCCTTACTCACACAGGTCTGCAGGATACTTCAGGTAGTACTTAGTGTAGCTTTAAGCAGGTGCCCTATTTATAACCCTTTTAGAGGTTGAACAGGATATCTGGGACTTGTCCTTTTGGTTTGCCATCCAGGATGAGATCCAGGGTGGTTAACTGCAGATAGCAGCCTGGTGGCAACTGAACAGATTTACTGACACATATCTGCTCAGGATGTTTCACATTTAGGTTTAGAAAGGTGTTGACTGGTATAAATGCCTGACTCTGGTACATCAGTAGTTCAGCATGGCTGAGGGATTGTCTTCATTTTCTTCTTTTGTCTTTTATCTTTAACTGAAAAACAGACCCTTCACACTTTTTGCTCTTAAAGTCCTTTGTGGCAATATTCATCTTTGTTTGGGATTTGGTAGCCACAGTTTTTCAGTGGGATGAGACAGCCAGTCAGTTTGGTTACCTTAAAGATATGAGTATATGTGTTTTGTTATAACACAGTTTAATTTAGAGGGTTAATTTAGGGTGTGTTTAGTGAAATTGCATTTTGAGAGCTTCAGCCATCATGCTTGCCTGCCAGCCTGACTGTTATGTGTTCGAATCCCCCTCCTGGTGGGGATGTTTTGTAAATGAATGCAGGCCCTCATGTTTACCCAGACTCAAATATGCTCACTTGGGGGATATGGTTTTGAGGAGGAATGCAAATAAAGCCATGGAATGATGGGAAAACACACAAGCTGACCCTCCATTTGATAGATACAAGTCATAAACTGATTAAACAGATGAGATGTGAACGATCAGTGTTTGTCAGACATGTTATGAGAAAAAAAAAACTGTAGAAATTGTCAACCACTGACAAGATTGAGGGATGAAGAACAACAGGAAGGCAAAGAGATAAATACCTTGATGGCTCAGCTACAAGGATGTCACGAGACAAGAACATTGACCTGATCCATGATTTTGCGAAATGGAGGATGGCACAAAATGACAGCATATGCTTATCCGCACAGCACATGATGATGATGAAATTTGGTGCAATGAAATCTGGAAGATGTGTGCCAACTGACATAAAACTACGAGCTTCGCGTGTCGCGTGCTGAGTCGAGTCTACACAGACAGAGAACTTGCAGTGTATACTTCAAATACCTCAAGACCTGGAACAGTTTCCTTCACTTCTCCATTACAAAATAACTAGAACAATGATTTAATCCTAACAATTTTTCAGGGATGATGGATCATCAACAATAACAGAAGGGTCAGTGGTCACATGATCATTATTGTCTTTTTTTGTTTCTTAATATTTTTAACAATTTTGTGTCATTTTTGGACATTTCCTTTAATTGTTTATTTTGATTTAACTTTAATTTATTGTTTGATTTTTATAATAGCCAATTCTGATCTGACTTTAGGTTATTAATCATATTATAATATTTTTGTATTTGACTTGCAATTATGTTGCGAACAGTTTTTTTAGTTAATAGATTTGGGGCTTCTTTTTTTTCTACCTGCAGATAATTTTATTAATGAGTAAGTGTATATGCACAAACACATGCCTGTGTGTGCACATGCACATACATACTTGCACACACACATACACATACATCACATGCGTGCGCACGCGTGCTCACACACAGACACTCACACACACAAACACTTTTAAATATAAATATATACCCACACATAAATCACACAAACACAGATATACATTCACACATTCAAGTAGCGTCAGTCCCCATTCCTGGATACTAGAAATTGGTGAATTAAGCTTTATCATCATCATCAAGCGCCTTGCCAACTGGCGTCGGCGATCATGTCTCTCCACAATCTCTGATCTTCAACAGCTTGTAGCCTATCAGTTTGTATGCTGACACCCCTCCATGCCAGGACAAAAGACTGTCAAGAATCTTCTCACATTGTCTTCCACTGTCTCTTTTTTCACAGATCTTTCCAGTGGTCACAACAGTTTCCATTGTCTTATAATATCACCTTAACACCATAACCGTTTTTATTTGATGTTTTTGGTATATTTTCTTCATGTCCTCTCCTGTTTTCCAAACATCTGAGTTGCTCTCATTGAATGTCTAAGGAATTCACAGAACTCATCTGTAAAATCCACATTTATGAGTGATCATATTAGACATTAAATACAGAACATTTTGTGTGTGTGCCTTTCTTAGAAAAACACTTATTATACTTTTTACTTACTCACCAACTCACTCACTCACTCACTCACTCACTCACTCACTCACTCACTCACTCGCTCACTCACTCACTCACTCACTCACTCACTCACTCACTCACTCACTCGCTCACTCACTCACTCACTCACTCACTCACTCACTCACTCACTCACTCACTCACTCACTCACTTGCTCACTCACTCGCTCGCTCACTCACTCACTCACTCACTCACTCACTCACTCACTCACTCACTCACTCACTCACTCACTCACTCACTCACATTCACGTTACTAACTCAAATTGCAAGATGGTTCAGGACCTTGGGAATTTCAGATAACCTTCTCCCCCCCCCCCCCACCCACACATTTCAGTTCTGTGTGTGAGTGTGTGTGTGTGTGTTTGGTGGCTGTGGGGGGGGGGGGGGGGTAACACTTCTTTGTTTTTCTTCTGCCATGATATTATTCTAGTTCTCTGTAACTACATTTACATTATTTGCCATCAGTTTGTTTATTCATTAATCCTTTACCAATACAGTACAGTACATTTCATGGTTTTTGTTATGAAGCTGATTTTGGTTCAGGAAATGACGTCACTTTTACAATGTTGATAGAATTAGACTCATCTCAGTTAGACTACCAGATAGCTCTGCTTGCAAATATTAGAATGAACACACTGCCGTTTTTTGGTGTTATATATATAAACATTTTATGAAACACACTTGTAGATTTTGATTTCCAAACATAAAACAATATATTTGGTGGAAAACAACAAGTATAATTTTTAAAAGACAGTAAATTCTATTCACAGCATGTGAGCTTTATAATAGTTAAGAAATGTTGACATATTACCATACAGACGTGCAGAAATAAATAAATAATTAAATATGTGAAATAATCTAAGCCACATCATGTGAAGTGATCATTTCTATTTTCATCATTTGTATGTTTTAATTTTTAAAATAGAAATAGGTGATCACATTTAAATTTGACTTTGCTGCAGCAGACATTACCTGGCAATGCCCCAGAAGTCTGACATGACTGGACTGTCATTCGTAATAAGTTCCATTTTGAGATCTTGCTGGGTTTTCCTTGCCAGACTAAGTGCAATGCCAAGTATCTAAATTTACAGATTTCATAGCTATATGTCACAGCCATAAATTGATGCATCAAAAAGAGCCAAAACTCCAAGCAGAAGTGTATATGAGAAATATACAATACATTATCTAATCATTCTTGTAGTTGTTGAATCCTTATTCTAGTGTTGCTGTTTATTAACTCTTAGTTTATTTCATGTAACTTATATTGGCCCACAGTTTGGCCTAAAATATTACAACCAAATCGACCTCGAGCTAGTATGGTTTACAGATAAATACAGTTTTATATATTACATTTAAACTGGACCTAGGGCTTATTTGGTCTATTTTCTTGTCCCCCTCAAAATGGGTCGCAGGAAGCCACATAGGGATAATCCAGTATATGATACCATTTGTGGCAGTAAGCTTTCACTATAAGAGATTTGCTTATTGTTTGCTTGATTAATTCTCATACTTTGTCTCCCCCTTATTAATTTTTTGGATCAAATTGTTGGGACCACCATCATGTGTGTTTTATTTATTTTGATGTCAAAGGTTGGACCAAAGAACAATGTCATCCGCAATGTGCAGTGCCTCTGCTCTGTCAGGATTCATTAAACTCTATTTAGATCTTTCTCTCTATTCTTCCTAATCTTTTTAAAATTCTTCTGCATTGCTCTGCTTTTATCTTCAAATTCAGTGTTTTCTGGATACAGTCTTATATCTGTTGAAAGTCTTTCTTATGTACTTCATACATAGTCCAGTTCAGTGTGAAACCCTGTGGTGAGAACTATTGTTGAACTTTCCAGGGGCAAGACTTTGATCTGAAGGATATGCTTTGGAATAATGTGAGGGGGTCTGTCTCATTTAGGGGTACATGACAGGGCTGACTGCATGTGTACAGTATTATCTGCTTAGTATAAAGTTGGTACCCTGGATATACTGCATGTCACGATGATGCTCACCCAAACAGGACTGCAAGCTAGCCAGGCTTGGGTAGCCATTATAGGTACCTAATTAAAGCTTGTTTCTCTGGGAGGGTCTGCTGCCCCATTGTGGATGGGAACAGAATTAATGCCACTGCCTCCCTAACATGCATGTTCTAAAGGTCAAACAATCAGGTGTGGTTCCTTCCAGGGCAGAGTGCATCTGATCTGTCTGAGAGACCTATCGGGTAACCATCACTCTGATATTAAGTATATATATGTGGAAGACCTACTTCGTTGTGTGAACTAAACAGAAAGCTGATTCCCAAGAAAAAAATCCATCGACTCCAGAAATGCCATATAAACAGGAGTGAAGCAAGGCTGTGTACCTATCGCCCGATGCTTTGTGGTATAGCAATATCGACTGGGTCATGCGCAAAGTGCATAATATAACGCAAATTTATGGCATTACATGGGCTGACAAACATTATATAAGCCAAATCTAGACCTATTTACATATATGATTTCAAGTTCTGAAACACAGAAGATCTTCAATTCTTGTGTGATTCCATAGGATGCGAGAGCTGGAATGAAAACTCTAGAACTTAGACATTTTGGAAAATGGGATTTTTTCAAATGGTCATTTCCGAACCAAACACAAATAAGGCAAATGCAGAGTATGTGTCTAATTTTATACGAAAAACGCCGCTGGAGCAACGCCCTTAGAAAAATCAAGACTTGTTTTGACAGATTTGTAAGAAGACCAAGGGTAAACCCTACGAAGGATCGCTCATGAATTTCCAAGACCTACAACAACGAACCGCCATGCATGGAGAGTCTGGCCCTATGTTGCCGCACTCGACACAAGAGTTTAATATTTTACGCACATCTCAGGGATGAAGTCTTGAATCCAGCCTGGAAATGCCAGAAGCAGAAGACAGGAGAGGGGAAAACAGAAGTAAAGAAGGAATATTGCATGTCTGCATTCACTACGATGTGTTAAGTTTAACAGCTCTTATAGCTAGGGGCAGGTGCGTGGCAGTTTCTTATGCCCACATGGCTTGATGCAAAAGTAATGGACCCTGTTCCATGCCTTCAAGAGAATTGGGCATATAGGGCTAGACCTATACTTTTTTTAGATCAGTTAGCACTTGGTGGATGATTTGGTCAACATCATGCCGGCTGCATTTACTTCCCAGGACTGCTGGGTCAACTTGTGAGCCAAATTCATTTTTTTTATAGTTTGTTTCCATTTGGATTCGAACCTGCGACCTTAGAGGTGAATGTCTAGCTGCTACACAACGACAGCTCCCGATGAATTGATCACATGAGGAATTATCAAAATGCTTTTCTCTTTCTCCTAAAAAATTTGCTGTGTTGAAGTTTAACTTAAAATATTGTTGTCCATTTCAGTGACAACTTTCCACTCGGCAACAAGTTGCCCAAGTGTAATGCACCTGTTGGTATTAATGGGCCATTGGCAAGGTCAGTTTTATTTAATTTGTTGTCTTTGGTCAATCTTTATGTGGGTTCTGAGGTCCCAAACAAATAGACCTATCGACCCCTTTAAAATGAGGCCTCTGGACCCAGTCGGGTGAGAGAAAGTGGGTCTCTTGTCCCTGCTGTCCTTAAGCAATTGACAAAACAGGTTGTTATTTCACAACACCTTACCATTATATAACAAGGCCAAGGCCTGAACGTAATGGAAGAATAGCATTTTTTACTGTATCTTTAACATTTAACATGAATGAATGAATCAATCAATCAATCAACCAGTCAATCAAGAATTGACATTAATGCACTCAGGACATACCCACTCATGCTCCGACACCTTTTTTCAGGAGCCATTAATGATTTACTGAGCATATTCTAAAAATACTCTAGAACAAAAGACAAACAAATGTGAAGAGCCATCAAGAAGCAGATGACAGTTTAAGAGGACTTTTCTATTTAATTTGATCCAAAACACCAAGGACTGAAATCTCTGGAGATATAAGAACCTACACCATGATGAAAAGCACATGATGATGATTATATATAAACAGAAGAAAGATTTTGGGAGCATGTTTTATGGAGAGAAAGGCTCAGGGACAACTGGCAAACTTTATGGGGAAAGTATAGGTTACTCATGATCATTTTTGTTTTTTAACAAGCATTCACGGCAGGTTTACATAATACAAATCACTACAGCTTTACAAATTCAGATTATTCTAATTTTGCTAATGTTTTGTGGTTGTTGTTTTTGTCCCCAGAGAGATACGGGAAGAAGAGCTGGAGCATTTTGTCACCAGCAAATACAACACACTTGGAACCAAAGTGGCCAGGAGGGTTCTAGAACAGAATGTTAAATTTACTGATCGAGACTTAATACTGAAATAATTATACTGTATAAAAGTTAAGGAGCTTTTTCATGCTTGTGGCCTATCTGGCATATGTTGCTACACTCATGTTTGATAGACCATTTGGTACTCCATGGGTGAAGTAATGAACATCTGGCTGACCACCTTTACTTCCCAAAAATCTTTTTTTTATAATCCATGATATGTAGAGCTGGTAGTCATGTCTACCCACAGCCTTCTGTCTCGTGTACTTTCAATCATTTCTGTCACAAATGATCCTCCATGGCATGATGTAAGACTGTCCAGCATCTGCTGTCTTGTCGCCCTCTGCCTCTTATCCTCTCCAACTTTCCCACTGTCACGATATACCCCAGTTTTCTCCTACAGGTCACATGAACATAGAATATAGACTGGCCCCTTCTGATGTGGGCAATCAGTTCTTTTCCTGTTTAGTAACAATATTAGGCTGGGTAATTATTTTCTTTGATGTTATCTTTCCATCTTCTTCTAGTTCTACCTTGCGCTCTACGTTTTTCTCCTCTTTTCGCGTATGCCTGGTATTGTATGGTGTCACAGAGCATTATCCCTAAGTGGGCACAACACTTGATCTGTTGTCTTTGTATGTAAATTCTTCTTCTTCTTCTTATTCATATGGGTTTATCTGAACATGTAAGTGCATTGTGCCCATTTGCAACATGTCTGCGATGTTTGCCGCTTTTGAGCAACACATCTGACTTCTGCAGGGATTTGTTGCCAGAGTTACCTTCTCAGTGTCTATGTAATTTAGAACCAACTTTTTTTTCTTATGACCTTGTTTCCGATGTGATCTTTTCTTTTCATTCCAGCAGCCCTTTTCAGACATCTCATTTCTATTGTTACTAATTGTATTTTATGATTTGTTTGGTTACTCATACTTTGTATAAAACTAATGTATAATAATAATGTTTGCTAGAACAGTTGAATAATGCATGTTAAAGAGAACTAAACATTTTCACATCGTAAATATTTGTGAGGCTTCTTTCCTTTTGTTCTAATTTTTCTCACATCACCTCTTGTTTGAGTAAGGATAGATTCTCATCTCATATTTGCTACTGGTACCATTAGCATCGGAACTCTTCACTGGCTGCTGAAGATGGGGACCGAGCGCTTATGGGAATGTACCGAGTGCTGTGATGTTGGTTCTTGAATCAAATCAAATCAAATCTCATCTCATATTAAGCTGCAATCTTGTGTGGGTAATAATGGATCCTCAGATCATAGTATGCTGCAGTCTTGTGTGGGTAATGATGGATCCTCACCTCATAGTATGCTGCAGTCTTGTGTATGGTAATGATGGATCCTCACACCATAGTATGCTGCAGTCTTGTGTGGGGTTATGATAGATCCTCACCTCATAGTATGCTGCAGTCTTGTGTGGGTAATGATAGATCCTCACTTCATAGTATGCTGCAGTCTTGTGTGGGGTAATGATAGATCCTCACCTCATAGTATGCTGCAGTCTTGTGTGGGGTAATGATAGATCCTCACCTCATAGTATGCTGCAGTCTTGTGTGGGGTAATGATAGATCCTCACCTCATAGTATGCTGTAGTCTTGTGTGGGTAATGATGGATCCTCACCTTATAGTATGCTGCAGTCTTGTGTGGGGTAATGATGGATCCTCACCTCATAGTATGCTGCAGTCTTGTGTGGGGTAATGATGGATCCTCACCTCATAGTATACTGCAGTCTTGTGTGGGGTAATGATGGATCCTCACCTCATAGTATGCTGCAGTCTTGTGTGGGGTAATGATGGATCCTCACCTCATAGTATGCTGCAGTCTTGTGTGGGTAATGATGGATCCTCACACCATAGTATGCTGCAGTCTTGTGTGGGGTAATGATAGATCCTCACACCATAGTATGCTGCAGTCTTGTGTGGGGTAATGATGGATCCTCACCTCTTGGTAATCTACAGTATTGTGTGAGGTGTCTGGAAAGCCACGAGAGTGTTCATTTTCGTAGTCGCCCACCGCGGGGATCAGGCTCTGGTAAGCATCGAGTATTGAATTGTGATACGAGTTCACTTATCTCAAAGCCACAAATCCGCACAAATTAGTTAAAAAGGCTGTACAGAACCACTATCAGGGGTATAACACTGATCCTCATCATCTCATCATTGTCCTCACATCATGATTATAATCATCATCATCATCACCATCATCATCAAGTATGTCTGTGTTTTGTTTATAAAGCTGCATGATCATTCCTGCATTTTGTGCCTGCACAGATTGTCTTGCCCCGCTCCAGTTAACTTAGTAAAAAAAAAATTTATTTGTTTGACTGTGGGAGGCGATGGGGTGTAGCGGCTGGACGCTCGCCTCTGGATCCGAATGTTCTGAGTTCAGATCCTGACAGAGCCGACTTTTAAAAAATATTACTTGGCTTCCACGTTGACCTAACCTTAAATGGGTACCAGGTAAAGTCCTGGTAGGTAAAGGCGGCCGGTTTGATGTTTGATGTGACCACATCAGCCAGCAAGTGCCGGTTTGCCTATAAATATAGGTCAGACTCTTTGTTCCCAGCATACCCGAGGGCGTGGACAAGAGTACTTTACCCATTCGATGGTCATAGTAAAGCTGCAACTCTATGCTTTCTGCTTGTTCTTATGGTCTACGCTGTCTGCACTAGCTCAACCATCTCTATGCTTTCTGCTTGTTCTTATGGTCTACGCTGTCTGCACTAGCTCAACCATCTCTATGCTTTCTGCTTGTTGTTATAATCTTTGATATCTGCACTAGCTCGCCATCTGTATGCTTTCTGCTTGTTGTTATGGTCTACGCTGTCTGCACTAGCTCAACCATCTCTATGCTTTCTGCTTGTTGTTATGGTCTACGCTGTCTGCACTAGCTCAACCATCTCTATGCTTTCTGCTTGTTGTTATGGTCTTCGCTGTCAGCCTTAGCTCGACCTGATATAAAACGGTTGAACAACGCGGAGTACTTCCTTGTCTTCCATCTGATTTTCGAACTTTTGAAACTACAGTCGATCGCAAGTTTATCATTGGAAACTACAGTCGATCGCAAGTTTATCATTGGAAACTACAGTCGATCGCAAGTTTATCATTGGAAACTACAGTCGATCGCAAGTTTATCATTGGAAACTACAGTCGATCGCAAGTTTATCATTGGAAACTACAGTCGATCGCAAGTTTATCATTGGAATGGAACTCGCAAGTTTGTCATTGGAAAACAGTCGATCGCAAGTTTATCATTGGAAACTACAGTCGATCGCAAGTTTATCATTGGAAACTACAGTCGATCGCAAGTTTATCATTGGAAACTACAGTCGATCGCAAGTTTATCATTTGAAACTACAGTCGATCGCAAGTTTATCATTGAAAGAACATGCTCTTCTTGGCACATAATACCAAACTCCATAACGACACAGCATAAATTGGGCAACAGGAAATTTGCAGGAGAATTCAAGTGACTGATATTTTATTGATTACCTCACCAGTGGGGTAGCGATTGATCTCTAAAATATAGATATAACATCATCTGCCCTATGCAACACTAGGATGAACAGAGTTTCTCTGCTTTACTTATCAAATAATGACAAATACACAGTGGCTGCAAAGTTATTTGAACTACAGTGGTACCGAGGTATACGTCTGCTATGGAATAAGTCAGGATTGGTAAAATGTAAAGGACCCATTTCTACGCCTCCAGTCTTATTGGGCGTACAGAACTAGGCCTAGTTTTTTTTCCCCCAGACCAGTGGGCACTTTGGAATATGTGCAGCTTGATATCACATAAAGGGCCCTTTTCCACCCCATAAAGTGTATTAGGCATGATTATAGTTAGACCTATTTACTCGTAGTGCAAGACAGACTAGCATATGACACCACAACATCTATCATGAGAATGGAGGTGGAGGCGGTAACTGCAGCTCTCCGATGGCTAGAGAACAAGATGTATACACATGTCGTAATTGTAACGGACTCTGAAAGCATGCTGGAAAGGTCACGGGTAGTGAGCACGCTTTGCATCTTTTCTCCAGGCCATGCCGGCGTGGTTGGTAATAAACAGGCAGATTGGCTGGATCTACACCACTTGGTGGTGAATTGATACATGACAATGCAGATGTGGTCAAGGCCCTTTCGGAACAAGCAACGGAATCAGTAGAAGTAAAAGAAGATTATTATGGCCTGGAGAGAATGAGGCTCTTGGGTGTAAACAGAGGGTCTTACTGGTTGACTACACTCAGAGGAAAGCAAGACGGACATTTAACCAGATTGTGACCGGTACCATCAGTATTAGAACTCTGCGCTGGCTGCTGAAGATGAGGACGGAGCATGCATATAAATGCCACAAGTGCTGTGATGTCAATTTAACTCAACTTGTTGTTAAGACCAATCGGCACTCGTTGTTTGATGTAATCAACATCACACCTGCCACCGTTACTTTCCGAGACTTTACTGGTACCCACTTAAGGCTGGGCCGCCCTGTGAGCCAAGGTCATTTTTTTTTAATTTAATAAAATGGTCCCGCTCCGTCAAGAAGACTTAGTAAACGTCCTCTTTAGGCACGACAACTGTTGCTTGTATACGACCTTTGTTTAGAATACGACTAGCTCGTTACAAGTGACATGAGTCGCAACACCGCGCGCTAATCTTGTTTAACGTTCTTGAGCTGTTTACAAAAATGACTCTTAGGCAAAGTAATGATAAAGTTAAAGCAGCAGAGTTGCAAATTGTTGAAAGCATGACCAGCCATTGTGCACAGTTGATCATCTAAGTGAAAAATGATAGTCAGGGGAGTACACAGGAACACATACAGTTGCATGGAACGAAATGTTTGTGCATAATACAAAAAAAAAATATTACATCGCCTGTGCTCAATGCTGAAAAGCTTTACGCTGTATCTTCCACTTGTTCCAGTGAGGATGACAGTCAGGAATTCAGTCTAGAGCTTTCGATGTGAAGCGAGTACAATGTTACATTTTCTTTTGCTTTTTTCTGGCTTCATTTAGGTAGTACGTTTGGCTTAAATTGAAGTTTTTTGTTTGATTGCTTTTTATCTAGCAGCCCTGCCAAAATGAACAACGGATCAACATCATGCACACAGGTAGTAACCCATTAGTGCACAGTTCTTCTTCTAACTCAGGTTTTGAGTCTGAAGAAGCTCAGCACAGTGCACAGGCTCTGAAGCTCCGGCGAGGATCCTGAAATTCTTTGGGTAGATTTGTAACTTCAAATTTTGCACGGGCAGCGCCGTGAGGCTACTTTTTCTTTTCCATTTCCAACTGCCAAGGGATTTTTTTACGCGCGCAACAATACACACCGGCGCCAGATCTTACTACGCAGAAACCAGGGGGAAATTACTAGAAGTCCACGTGAAAAAAATCCGAGCCCTTACCGGGGATTGAACCTCGGAGAATCGAGACCACGCAGTCCCTTAACTAGTAACTCTGCCAAGGTGCCTTTAATATAGTGATTCGACAGCCATCGAGAGCGATGCTCTTTGAAAGACATGTTCGCCCACACCAGCAAGCTAGACATTCAAAGAAGGAGAGACTAAAAATAAATCTTGCACTAGGATTCACTTTGACTCGTCTATTGAATGTGTCATCTCCTTGATGAGTCAAAAATGGCCGTGTCGTCTGGGTTAGAAGTAACTTCCTACTTTGAAACCTGTAAAATGATTGATTGTACGTGCCAGAGCCTCGAGGCCCGGATGAAGGCGTTGACAGTGACGTGTTTAGAAAGAGGAGTGCGGGGTGTACACGCAAGCCTGCCTACATATTCTTCATACACTTCACATCAAGAAAAGCGGCTCCCCGAACTTGGGAAAAAAGCTCCTCCCGCGCTGGAGACCCAGGTTCGAAACCTCGCTAAGGTCATGTGGTTGTCTTCTGATAAGGACAAACATAAAATTCTAATCGTGACGTTAGCTAAACTAAATTAGGCAGGTGCATGCCATTTCTCAAATGACTTAAGCGTTACTTGACGGTCTGCATCTGTTTGTATTATATTTTAGATTTACGAATATGATTGACCTTCATTTCAACCAAGACATCACTCCAATATTTATGTTACGCTTTCCTCATCAGACAACGATTAATGATAGAATAGACCTAACAATAGCTGTATTTCAGACGATGAAAACAATATTGAGTAATAAGTCACATTTCCTGAATGTTTTAAACCGTACTTCAGACTTTAATCTCCCAACAGAACATATGCTCTCAACCAGCTTATGTTCAAGCCCCTTGTAAAGTTACTAAACATTAACCGGAATTTCCAGAAGTAACCAACCAACCGTGTCTTCGCTCTAGCAATAGACTCAAATCTCGACCCCAGGCAGTCCATGACAGCACGAACTGTCTCGCCTACAGTGACGACATTACAAACACCATTTATAATATCCTGTTTGATCGAAGTCCCTCCCCCAGGGACAAGTTTCCCCGTCAACATTTATACTGTCCTCCTTTGACGTTTGGCGAAAGGGGAGCGAAATGAATATAGGATTAAAAGTGACTTACTTCCCCTCCCAACACAACGTTTACTTATAGATCTTTCAGCTGTATAGGCAAACGTTATCAAAAATTATCAAGAAAAGAAATCAACAAAAATTTTAAGGAATCAAACGAAAGTCTTAGAAATACTAATATTGACAACAAAAGAAAGCTAGCTGTTAAGAAATATTAATTACAACTCTTTTAAAAATAAAAAATAATTCTAAACTGTTTAAATCTAGAACTAATTGATAAACATTTCAATACTACATTATTTTACTTTCTATTTCACTCTAGAGCTAATTAATTACTCATAGATCCAAAAGCATTGACAAAGAGTAGGACTGCACAAGATATAATACATATAGTGACTGATTACAACCATTGGAAATTTCATATTAGCTTTGAGTTGAGAACTTCTGACTGCAAAATTCCGACAATGGATCTCCAGTTTCACTCATGTTTTCTGATGGATATAGTTTTGATAATTTGCTTGTTTTGGATTCGCCAAGTTGCAGCCTTTCCTTCGGGCGCCCCTCTGTCAGCATGTGGTCATCTGATGCCGGTCCATGTTGATGGAGAGCTACAAAACTCCGCGTCCCCCTACATGCTCATCCTAAACGACACCACATATGGAACCCAACCTCTGAAGCGTGAGTAGAATCGTTGCATCTTATCTATGTTATTGTCGCCGCTGAACAATGTTCTTTACCGGACATCCCACACTAACCCCAGCGTTTAAAGTTGCTTGTGGTTGTACAAAGTAACTTCGCATTAATGACCTTACTATTGTTCACTGAACTGTTGAGGCCCATACCGTTAAACCTCACCATTGCTCGCTGCACGGCTGAGGCTCATACCGTTAAACTCTCACCATTGCTCTCTGCACGGCTGAGGCTCATACCGTTAAACCTCACCACTGCTCGCTGCACGGTTAAGGCCCACACCGTTAAACCTCACCATTGCTCGCTGCACGGTTGAGACCCATACCGTTAACGAAATCATCGCTAGGTAACCTGCTGCCAAATAGGCTCTAGACGTTGACTTCAAACCCTGGTGTGTCGAAATTATGAAACTGTAATTGTTACCCTAATCTACACTCGCCAACATGATACATATAGATAGCAATTTCTGACGGATGTGTACATAGATGGTAATTTATGATGTGCACGTATATGGTAATTTCTGACTCTTGTGTACATGTGTGATAATTTCTGACTGATGTGTACATAGACGGTAATTTCTGACTGATATGTACGTATGTGGTAATTTCTGACTGAGGCGTACATCGGTGGTAATTTGTAACTGATGTGTACACATATAGTAATTTCTTACTGATGTGTACATATATAGTCATTTCTGACATGTGTATACAGATTGTAATTTCTGACCGATGTGTACACAGATGGTAACTTCTGAACGTGTTGTACACACAGATGGAGATTTCTAAATTTGTGTACATACTAGGGCTGTACCGAATAGTGATTTTCACTATTCGGCCGAATACGAATAGCTGGACCAACTATTCGGCCGAATACGAATAGGAATAGTGAATCATCATCATCAGGTGCTTTGCCGACTGGCAAAGATCTTTCCAGTAGTCACCACGTGTTCCATTTTGTGTGTGTGTGTGTGTGTGTGTGTGTGTGTGTGTGTGTGTGTGTGTGTGTGTGTGTGTGTGGCTGTCCAAGGTATTTTAAGCATTGTTCTGTAAAACCACATCTCTGAGGCCTCAAATTGTTTGGCCTGCCTACCGATTGTCCAGGACTCACAGCTATATGTTAAAACTGGATGTATGTAGCAAGCAAGAAAGCATTAGCTTACAAAAATGAAGGTATTTCCAGCTGTACTAAACAGACGTTCACTTGGTACGCTCGTAGGTGGTGCACAAAGTAACGCTTCACAGTATTAATCAAGGTGGGAGATCTTGAAATGTTCATTTCCCACCTGTCCAGAAACGGGCGTAAGGTAACCACTATTCGTATTCGGTCCGACCGCAACTATTCCGCCGAAAACCGAATAGTTATTAAGTCCACTATTCGGCCCCGAAGCGAATATTCGGTACAGCCCTAGTACATACAGAAGGATATTTCTGAAAGTGATATGCACAGAGTATAATTTCTGACTGTGGTGTATACACTGATGGCAATGAATGACCGTGATTAAACTACAGATGTTAATTCTTGATTGTAATGTAGACAAAGATGGTATTTCTGACAATGATGTATACACTGATGGTAATGCATGACCGTGATTTAACTACAGATGTTAATTCTTGATTGTAATGTAGACAAAGATGGTATTTCTGACTCATGTACACATGGACTGTAATTCTTGACTTTGACGTTGCAAATCAAACCCATATTTTTCAGTTTGTCTAGCAGTTTTTCTTAGCAATTTTGCATTCAGCATTATCGCAATTGCTGCTGAACGGTACAACGCACATACTGTTGTCAAACGTAACGCAAAGCAGTTTTCTCCAAATCTCAAGCAGGTGTAATAGAACTCTGGGAGTTGAAATATTACGGACTGTGAAATAGATTTGGCACATTTTAAGGCACCAACAAAAAATATCAAACAGCAAGGTGGAAAAAAATAGACGATGAGCTAGGGAAAACTACCCGGGGAGACTTAGAGTTTTGACAGCTCTACGGGTACATCAACATGACTATTTCATAAAGCTGAACGGAGTTTCTGGAATTTTCTCCTTCTGGATTCGTCCAAGAGAAAGCCAATGACGAATGTCGATGAAATAGAGCGCAGGTGCCGGTCTAGACGTTTAGAAAAACACTGTGCCGGGTAGACAGCCGGTACAAAATAGGAATACATCTGTAGGTAAAAACTAACGCACCAGGCAATAGAAGGAAACATAACTTCAAACTTCTGCTTTGCTCTTCGGAACGTCAGGACCATGTGTCCTGGGTCTTCCACTGACCTGGTAAACATAAGGGATGTAAGACAACCGGCCATCATTGATGCCGAACTCAACAAACTTCACATAGATTTTGCTTACCTATAGGAAACACGTTTGCCAAAGGATAGGACTATTAGAGAAAATAATTATACATTTTTTCTGGAAAGGCAACGAACAGGTAGAAATCAGGAAGTATGGAGTGAGATTTGCAGTAAAGAATTCACTGTTGAGATCAGTTGAGAGTCCAGCTGGAGGAAATGACAGAATACATGGCATTAAGTGTCAGGACAAGATCACAAACACTGAGGTATTGGAAAGCGCAGGTACTACAACAGTTTTCTCAGTGCTCAGTCTAATAAGGCACAGGTGGCTGGATCAGTTCTAGAGAATGGGGGATACCAAAATCCCTAAGGGCATCCTTATTTAGTGAATTAAAAATGGGTAGAAGATGTCAGGGCTGACCTCTACTATGATAAAATATTTTCAAACAGAACATGAATAATACTGGTAATGAGGTGGACTCGTGGGAACAAAATGCCATGGACCGTGTTGTGTGGAGGGGGACACATCAGAAAGGGAATGAGAAGAAGGAAGAAATGATTACAGAACGGATGAGAGCTGAGTGTCTGAGAAGAAACACACTGAACCAAAATGTTTACAACAATTGTCTTGAAATCCAATGCTATAATTGTGGAAGACTTTTGTTTTTTTAAGTAACGCCGGCAGGTCTTGCTAGACACAGTCGCCATCGCCATGGGCTGTGAGTTCCATGCCTCCTCACAGAACAGTGTAATAATACGTTCTGTAAAGATGGAAAGGTGCTAATATATATAGCCCTATTTTACTAGTTTTTCCCCCCAGAAGTCCCATATTGAGGGAAAAAAAAGGGGGAGGGGGCGTTAGAGTTAGGGCTAGTGTTAAATGAATAGGGACCACTACTAACCCTAACTCCTATACTATGGGACGACCTGACGATTTTTTTTTTATCAAATATGAAAGCCGACGAGATAAAGTCATTTAAAATTCAAGTACTCTAGCTTCTCATGGAAACAGTCAGTATAGGTATCGTGGGGTTGCTTCTGCTTTGGAGGACGGAGAACGCACAGGAATGCCCAGGGTAAAGTGATTGTGATAAAGGACATTTTTCCCCGCCTTTAGGCGTATTGAGAATATAGGGCTAGACATATATTCTTATAGACCCATCGGCACAAAAGTTTAATAATAAATAATAACAATGATAATAAAATAATAATAATAATAATAATAATAATAATAATAATAATAATAATAATAATGTCACCTCAGAGACTCCGACTAACCCTAAGCCTAACCCCCTTAGCATTTTGGACTTTCCCAGATACTCTATGATTGTCTTTGTTTGAGGTGAATTGAAATTCAAGAACCCACATATTGTTTATTTACAGTGACAGTTTCGGCGACCGGGGCTGGGGCACGTGACTTCATGGCTTTCATGCTACAAGCGAGGTCAGAGTTCGGGCAACCTGCGGGCTACTTTGCCAACGTGCCCCCGGCCTCGAAAACATTGACTTGCTACGAGAAGGACGACACCTTGACCCACACAGCGGCCTTCATCAGATCCACCATGGAGGTCTTGTGGTACCCGCCCAGCAAGAACATCGGCAAGATCTCTATCACGTGAGTAACCAGTTCGTTGCCAGGAGGAGGAGATCGCAAGGGAGCGGAGATGTAGAAGATTGCCGCTACTGCTACTCCTGCTACTGCTACTCCTGCTACTGCTACTGCTGCTGGTACTGCTGCTACTGCTACTCATGCTGCTGCTGCTGCTCCTGCTGGTACTGATGCTACGCTATTACTTCTACTTCTGCTGCTACTGCTGCTGCTGCTGATAACATCACCACTGTTGATGCTGCTACTACTACTATTATTACTACTACTATTACTGTTACTTCTGCTGCTGCTGCTGCTACTGCTTCTACTACAACTACTACTACTATCACTACTACTTCTGCTCTTACTGTTACTGCTGCTACTGCTACTACTACTACTACTACTACTACTACTACTACTACTACTACTACTACTACTACTACTACTACTACTACTACTACTGCTACTACTACTGCTACTACTACTACTATCACCACCACCACCACCACCACCAACACCACCACTACTGCTACTACAGCTAATACGACTATTCAAAATCAGACATTTGCTCTTCTTCTCTGTTCGCGTTTTAAAGGGATGTTGGCAAGTTATATGCTGGCTTACATGTAGGCTGCGACATCTTTCTGTCTTTCTGACCTTTCAACCGAACATATCCAATTAAAGCAATTATTTCGCCAATTAGTCGCCTACTGCGACATGTTTGTTATCGGAGCAGTGGGTCTCCTACCTCCATCCCCTCCCCCTCCACCCCACACACAGACACACAATGGACTTAGACTACTCACGTAGACGAAAACCACTTTAAACAAAAACAAAAAACAAAAAATAATCGAATGTTTCGCTGACAGAAAGCTACGATGGTTAGGGCAAACATAATGGGCTGAATTAATCAACAACTCTAAGGACCGAGATTTTAGTACACAGACGTCATCTGTATACGAAGGGTTCCAAAACAGAACGTATACGGTTGCAGTAGCAAGTGATTTTGGGGATGCTTACAATCAAGCTGGGTACTTACTATATTAGAGTTGTAAGTGATACAGAACATATCCTTCATGGGAAACTAGATACTGTGAAGGGTGACAGACTTAAGAGGGGCAGGTGAGGGTTGGTACAGGCTAAAAAGGAAACCAACAGTATGTGCAGCGTTAAAGAGATTAGCTGAAGAGAAGATTGGTACGGATTCTGGAGGGCAGAGAAAAGCTGCACAAAAGTGGTGATTACCTTGGGCAGACATTGTAGGGAATGGGTGGCAGGACGTGCAGACTCTGAAGTTCAACAACTGAATCAAGACAACTCTAGTCCAGAAGATGCGATTATATCCATTGATGGGCAGGGGTAGAAAGAATGGATGGGGCTTCATGACGAAAGCCGGGGGAAAAGAGGGGGGGGGGGGTATTCGAGGAGAAATTAGCAAACGACATTACCTCATCCAGCATGATAATGGATGTTCAAGAGATAACTGCTGCATTCCGATGGGTGGAGAAAATCTCAGCCGCACATATTCTCAAATATCGAATTCGTATCTGATCATTGGCACTTGTAATAATCTGTTACACTAACATTTTCTTTTTATATAATTACAAACATAAATATTTTTAGAATTATTTCTTAAGTAAAACGGCAACGTTGTTTTTGTTTTGATAAGCAGTTTCTATATCTACCGTCAAATATATAGTTAATATGATAACACCTGCATTTAATTTTAGATTAAGAACACATTCTGACCAAAACTAACTCCTAATCCATTTAATTAGACTTGATTATGTTGGTGGGGGTGACAAGGAGCGTTGCAGGTCTTGTCATATGCTCAAGGGGTCGTGGGGGTCTTGCCATATGCTCAAGGGGTCGTGGGGGTCTTGCCATATGCTCAAGGGGTCGTGGGGGTCTTGCCATATGCTCAAGGGGGCGTGGGGGTCTTGTCATATGCTCAAGGGGGCGTGGGGGTCTTGTCATATGCTCAAGGGGGCGTGGGGGTCTTGTCATATGCTCAAGGGGCGTGGGGGTCTTGTCATATGCTCAAGGGGGCGTGGGGGGTCTTTGTCATATGCTCAAGGGGTCGTGGGGGTCTTGCCATATGCTCAAGGGGGCGTGGGGGTCTTGCCATATGCTCAAGGGGGCGTGGGGGTCTTGTCATATGCTCAAGGGGTCGTGGGAGG
>CAJHNH020004791.1:94204-126704 GCA_905116865.2 Candidula unifasciata
AAATAAATAGAATATACAGTCACTGAAACTCGAGCGTTGATTTCTGGAGTGTAGTACTTATGCTTTTTCATAGCCTATCCCGCATTCAGGGAATTAAAATGGGTTAATATAACTAAAGGGGAGACTAATGCTGAAAACGACCACCTTAGAGCAAAATGACTATGAAATACAAGGAAAAAAGTTTATTTTTTAAAGTTCTTCATACCCAGTTAATTGTAAGAATGCTGATTGTTTGCACTTAAATTGTGTTTGTTTTCCCATACAGCGGAAAAAAAAAAAAAAAAAGTAAATGAAAACTAGATTTGCGTTTACTGAGAAAGAAAACACATTACTACAAGGACATGATTATTAACATGTTGTAGGCCAAATTTCAACAACTGACATCAAACGGTTGCTAGTTAGGCATCACCTTTGCATCAGACTAGAGTGATTGTTTACCCATACAGACAAGCGCTCTGGTGTAGTTGTGTAGACACAACAATATCTCATCTCGATTGCGCCGAGTCCTGTCTATCATTTCCTATACGTTGAGGTTTGAGGTTTGAACAACGGATCAACATCAGCAAAGTACACAGGTTCTGTAGCACCGGCGAGAATCCTAAAATACTTTGGGTAGATTTTTAACTACCAATTTTAGTCGGACAGCGCCGTTAGGCTACTCTTTTCGATTTCCAACTGCCAATTGATTTTTTTACATGCGCAACAATGCAACGGGCGTCTGATCTCACTACCCAGAGACCAGTGCAAAATTACTAGACGTCCAAGTCCACGTGAAAAAATCCCAGCTCTTATCGGGGACTGAACCCGGAACCTCTAGCCCTCGAGGCGGACATCATGTCTTGAGACCACGCAGCTCCCTTACACAAGGAGAGGAATAGTGCAAATACTTGGAGAGAACAACAGACATTTACAAAACAATTATTATCAGACTAAAATTTGTCAAGTGTTTTATTTCTCTTACTTGTCAACCCGGATATCACTAATGTTGTTCACATTATAACAAAAAATTGTAATATTTACTCTTTGTTTGCATCTTAGAAAATGTATCATGTTTATCGCTGGTTACTTTTCAGAGTATGATACGGTTAGCTGGTTACTTGAATGTTACAACTTCAAAAATATCACATGTGTGAATATTACATAGTAATACCCATATATATGAGTCGAACACAACCCCGTGTGTTTGCTTTGTGTTATAAAACTATTGAAATAAAAAGCGCTAACACAGTTTAAAATATTAGGAGTAATAATAATAATAATAATAATAATAATAATAATAATAATAATAATAATAATAATAATAATAATATTAAGAATTATAATACTAATATAAGTAATTATAATTTTCTGAAAACAACTTAGAGAAAAAAACATACAAAGCCTAAAAACTGACACGGATGTTACGAGGAAAAAACACACACACACATAACACAAACACACACAAACACAAACATACACATAAAAACGATTCTCGGGAATTACCATTTAATTATGAAAGGCGTTAATATATGTTCATATGTTAAATTATACTCTAAATGGGAAGTTTAGGAGGAACGGTGTATGCATTTATTTCACTGTGTTCATTTCCTTATCCTGTCTTTTTGTTAATATTTCATTTCTAAAATTGCAGCATAGATCTTTATCTTTTTCTTTAGGGAACCTATTTTTATTGAGTACTTTGACCAGCTCGCTAGCGCAGTTGGTTAAATCCCTCTGCGCGGCGACCGGGTGACGAACTCCTTGTGGTCCGGGTTCACGCCGGGGGGTAAGCAGAAAAGCCCCATTTCTTCCAGATTTACTGTATTTATCATGGAATCAAGGTCGAAGGATTGCGATATCTATAATACCGAGCCTAAGGGTTAACAACTCATGGTTTCTGAATACTTAAAAAAAAAAAGCACTTTAATATTAGTTATTTTTGTTTGAATTATTCTTATCACATTCACATTTAATTTACATATAATTTCTTGCTTTCCTTCTCCTCCTTTTTATCCATCTCCTTCCACATTCTAATTGTTTGTTAATTTTTCATGGTTTCTGCTATATATAATGTTTCATGAGTATTAAAACATATTATAGAATATTTGCTATTAAATGTATGGCAGAGATAGACTATTCATGTAGTTAAAGTTAGTTAAATATCCTTTACAGGACGTTGCACAACCAACCCCAGCAGTTCATAGATGTTGCGTTTTCCTTCTACGCAAATTTTACGTTCAGATATTTGTCACTGCCTTCTAAACGGTCAGCTCTCTGTACCAGTGCCCAAGCCACTGCAAGATATTCTGCTGCCAAATCGCCCGCAGTTTGGATTGAAACAGACACAGACGCTGATGCAGACACTGACGGAGACGCTGAGACAGAAATAAAAATGCGCACTCGAAGCGAAGATGTGGTATCTGAGAATAATATTAAAACACTGGATGGATATCTGAAAGGCTGCAAACCTGCATGATGTCATCCTCTGGCCCACCCAGCCATGATTTGCCCGTTTTAAGCCTATTGACCTTTTTCTTGAAGATCATGTGGTGCAAAGTGTGCTTCAGATCTGAGCTTATATTGAGGTGAGTGTTAGTTAAGCGTTTGAACAATGAAGGTCGTTAACTGATTAAATAATGAAAGTCGTGAACTTGTTACAACAATGAAAGTCTTAAAGTGATTAGAACAATGTCACTCGTAAAATGATTAAAACAACGAAAGTCTTAAACTTGTCAGAACAATGAAAGTCGTAAAATGATTAAAACATTAGAAGTAAACTGATTAGAACAATGAAAGTCGTAGACTTGTTTGAATTTTAACAGTCGTAGAGTGATTAAAACAATGTAGCCGCCCGTCGCGAGCTTAGTATAAAGCACAAACTGTAGCTCCGCCGGTGATCCCGGGAGATCATCGTAAAAATTGCACTTGTGATCTAAACTGTGCAGGCGGGAAGCTAACCGACGACTCGTAGAGCTCAAGGCAAACGGTATGACCACTTCGCCACTGAAGCCCTACCACACTTGATAATGACCTAACTTGGACAGGTAAGCTGTGTGTGTGTGTGCGTGTGTTTGTGTGTGTGTGTGTGTGTGTGTACGCGCGCGAGCGCTGGGAAAGGGGTGTGTGTGGGTCGGTATGACTGGTAATGTGATATAATTAATTATAAGACCGAAACTGCCCACTCTGCATTAGTTGTTGCCTCAATCCTTGTTTCAAAAGCAGTAAGCCCGGCTTTCTAGCGTAGTTGGTTAAACCGGACTGCGCAGTGAGCGGGTGACGAACACCTTGTGGTCCGGGTTCACCCCCGGGGGGTAGGCAGAAAAGCCACATTTTCTCCCATATTTACGGTATTTACAATGGAATCAAGGCCGAAAGGTTGCGATATCCATAATACCGAGCCTAAGGGTTAACAACTCATGGCTTCTGGATACTAAAACACAAACAAACAAACAAAAGCAGTAATTTCACGCAATAAACATAGACTAACGACTGCAAGTGTCAGGAATAGTAAGTAAAAAAGAAGAACCTAGTAAAAGTTCCTCCATACGCCAGTGCCGCATCGGGCAAATCACGCTGGTCTCTGGATTTTATAGATCAACAAGATTACTTTAGCCGCATTTACTTTCCACTAGTTTACCTGCCGCCCAATCAAAGCTGGGTCGATGTGGAAACGAAAGCCCTGTTTAAATCTGGTTTCTTTCGTGCTTGAACTAACTACTAGAAGCTACACCAAAGTGGTTCCATCAGTTGTTCTATAGTGCTGATTGTTTCGTCTGCGGCTCTGAGTCTTGTGGCTCTGAGGATCTCTGTTGCAACAGAAAGCTCTTCATTGTCTGCTCTCCCAAGTTAAACAGAACACTTAATGCGCAAAAGGAAAATATTCCAAAGGAATAAGAAATATACAATGTCCTTTTCTTTAAATACTCTTTTATGTGACTATAACCTGAATGTGAATGGAACAGAAGCACACACCAAAAACCAGTTCAAGAGTGTAATACCTAGGCTCAGGATGTGGGTAGAGGGGGAGGTTACGTTAGCGACATTTCTACACGTCCTTGGGGTCGTTGAAAACTGTGTCAGCGTGTAGTATAGATATACGCAACATCGACGTTTATGTAATTGCAGGAATGAAAACCGGATACCCCTGAGTCTGAGAAAGTATGAATGAAATGTCAGGTAGTGTAGATGGGCCGCCAAACGTGAACAGGACCAAACATTTTAAAGAACCTATTGCACAATATGGTTTGCTTATGGGGATTTAAGAGTAGCCACGTAAATAAAGTTCAACCCCATTGTAAGACCGCACACTGAGTGATTATTATCCGGTGATGCAAAGTGCAGTGTGTCCACTATTCGGAAAAGAATCCCACAGGTACAATAACCAGAGACCCCGTTCAACCGTAAGGTTATATTAGAGACTCCGAAGGCTATAAACTAACCCGAAGTACATAAAATATTGTAATTATGGATGCAAAGAGTTGACACGGTATTATTACATACAAACACACACAATAATGTAACGCCGAAATATTGAACGCAACAGAGGAAAGCACTATTTTATAGTGGAAAATAAACAATTGTATTTTCAGAAGTGAATGTTAAAACACTTTTAAATTAATTGTTACAAAATACTGCAATCATAAAACAAATGTTACAGGGTGTAGTTCTATGTTATGCGTCTTTTTCTAATTTTCCAAAAAGATGAATTTTAATTGTTCCCCTTTTTATGATCACACAGCCAGAAGAGATGTTGATAAAATTCAGGTTATCTCCCTTAGTTGTTCCATTTCTTTGTTCACCTGTGAAAATAAACCAAATATCAAATATTAATTTCATTATTTGCATGTTTAATGAACAATAAGTTCAATATCTAGTTGTTATCATATTTATACCTTATACTAAAAGCAATGCGTGTGTTATTTTACGTATTAGCACGGTGAACACAGACGAACTGCTCGACAAACAAATAGATCATTTGCATGCAGGACAGGTAGACAAATACATAAATGGGCAGACAGACAAGCAGTCAACTAAATATGCACATAGCTGCATGAAAAGACAGGGGGAAATGCAGCGCACAGATGTAAAGGTTGGCAAATACACAATTAACTAAACAGACAGATATACATTGTATGCAAACAAGTATGTACATACACAGACAGACAGACATATAGACACATAGACCGACCGACCGACCGACCGACCGACCTTTTGGTGTTTGAAAAAGGCTGTGTTGTTTTGTGCACGTTTTCCTCTTTCCCATTTTGTTGAGCTTTTTAGTCAAATTTCTCTGGAATTCATTGTATTAGCTTGACTGCAGTCACCCCCATAGTTTCACCATATCTGATTTCTCTAACAACGTTACTGTCTTTCTAGTGTTTCTTGCCGCATTGCCTTCTTTTTGTTAAAAGCCAACAGCTGCGCCGCCATAGAGAAAACCTTGTTGATGGGTTGGGGTTGTTGGGAGCTCAACAAATTTTCTTGGCGGGGATTGGGGGGCGGAATGAAGTAAAGGGTCTTAGGCCTTTTTAAAGTGTAATAAAAGCTATGAACCAATTTCTACGCCTTTAGGCCTACTGGGCACAAGGGGCTAGACCTATATTTTAAAGACCAATCGGCTCTTGGTGGGTGGTGTCGTCAGCATCACGTCTGCCGACTTTACTTCCCAGGACAGCATCTGTTACCCACTCGGCGCTAGGTCGACCTATTTAAGTGTGTAGTAATAGCAATTCCAATTAGTATTTTTATGTAAAAGTCAGGAACCGTTTTCCATGCCCTCACGTGTATTTGGCCTATAGGACTAGTCCTGTATTTGATATAGATAAATCGGCACTTGATGGCTGATGTGGTCAGCATTACGCAGGCCGTCTTTACTTCCCATCACTTTTAATTGGTACTTATTTAAGGCTGGGTCGACCTGCGAGCCAAGTTCATTTTTTGGGTACAAAGTCAACAGCCGGTTATATTTGAACCCACGACATTTCCGATCCACCAGCGAGTCTGTCGCCGCTGCATCACGACGGTTCAAATTATAACTATTTTATCAATGGAAAATGAATAAAACAGTGTATTTAAAATAATATGAAATTTGTCAGTTTCACTGATTTAATAATAGGCATTGTATCACACCAAGTTAAGGAACAGTTTTCAGTTACAGTCTATAATAAGTACCAGGTGTTGCAGCAGTTAGCTAAAGATGTCAGCACAGAAGTCTGCTGGGATCAGATCAAAGGAATCTGGAATGAATCTTGTGTAGAAGTTCTTGGCAAGAAAGAACGTGGATAACACCAGAAACCATTAAATTAATTGAAGAAAGTAAAAGTAAAAAGGCAGACTTAAATAATAGCAAAACTAGAGCTGCTAAAGCTAGAGCTCAGGAAGGAAGTTAGGAGACGTATCAGGGCAGATAAAGTGAAATATCTAAATGATCTAGCACAAGAAGTGGAGACAGCAGCAGCAAAGGGAAACCTCAGAGAACTTTACAGTAACACAAGAAAATTAGTAGGTTCAAATAGTCAGCGAACTGGATCAATCAAAAATAGTCAAGGAAAGGTACTTACTAACACTAAAGATCAAATGGACAGATGTGTTAAATATTTTGAAATGCTTTTAGATAGATCAGGTCCAGAGGTTACCCCAGATATCCAGCCTTTAGAAATGGAACTGAATATGAACTGTGAGATACCACCTAAAGAGGCAATTAGAAAAGCTATCAATATTTTCAATGAAGGAAAGGCGGCAGGCCCAGATAGTATCCCAGCTGAAGCCATCAGAGCCAACATAAACACATCAACAGAATTGCTATTATTCAGTATTTAGATTGTTTAGTAAAGTCTGGGAGACCGAAGAAATACCAGCAGACTGGAGAGAAGGATATCTTTTGAAACTTCCCAAAAAAGGTGATCTACAGGAGTGTGAAAACTATAGAAACATTATGTTGCTGTCAGTTCCTGGAAATATATTAAGTAGAATTATTTTGAAAAGATTAAAAGATGCTATTGATAAAATGCTAAGTGATGAGCAGGCAGGTTTTCGGTCAAAGAGATCCTGTACTGACCAGTTAGCCACATTGCGTATTATTATACAACAAAGCATTGAACTGAATTCACCACTTTACATTAGATTTATAGACTATAAAAAAGCATTTGACAGCATTAATAGGAAATCTCTCTGGAAATTGATGGGACACTATGGAATCCCACTGAAAATTTTTAACTTAGTAAAAGCAACATACAAAGACATGAAATGTCGAGTTCTTCGTGAGGGAAAGCTAACCGAGACATTTGAAATAAAAACAGGTGTGCGACAGGGATGTCTTTTGTCGCCTCTTTTATTTTTACTGGCTATAGACTGGATTATGAAAACAGTAACTGCTAACAAAAAGAATGGAATTCAGTGGACCCCTTCAAAACAGCTTGATGATCTGGACTTCGCTGATGATATTTCTATTCTGTCCCATTCACAGAATCAGATGCAAGATACATGAAATATATTTGATGCGAGATCACAGCAGCTTGGTCTGAAAATCCATAAAGGAAAGACAAAGATAATGAGAATAAATCAGGCACATAGTAATGTAGTTTTTCTTAATGGCACCCAACTCTAAGACGTGAAGTAGTACACCTTTTTGGGCACTAATGTAGATAAAGATGGAGGAACTGATAGAGATATTAAAATAATAATACAGAAGGCAAGAGGAGCTTTTATAGCACTAGGGATTTGTGGAGGTCAAGAGAAATTATAAGAAATACTAAACTAAAAATTTTAAATCCTAATGTCAAATCAGTAATTTTGCCTGGGTCGGAAACATGGAGAACAACTAAAGCAATTACTAATAAATTGCAGACATTCATCAACTGGTGCTTGCACATAATAGAGGGAATTAAATGGTATGATAGAATAACTAATGTAGATCAAGAGGTGAGGAAAAGACGCTGGCGTTGAATAGGACACACACTGAGAAAACAGGAGAACAGCATAGCTAGAGTGTTTTTGCACTGGAACCCACAGGAGCATAGGAAGAGAGGAAGGCCAAAAAACACACGGATAAGAGAGCTGGAGAATGAAGTTAGAAAGATTGGGAGGACATGGGGAGAGCTCCATGCAATGGCGAAGGATAAAACGACTTGACGTGAGTTGGATGAGGGCTATGCTCCATTGGGGGATAGAAAGGCAGAAGAGAGATTGTATCACACCGGGCATAATCATAGAAGCTCCGTCTCTAACTGCAAATGTCTTAAGGTGTAGATGCTGACCTTTGCAGTATCACACTGATTATAGGCACGTCGTCCTCTTCCTGTCATGCGCCCTTCCTTGTCGGACACACACACACACGATCCATCGTTCATACATTCTTGGTCGCACATAATCATCATCATCCCGTAATACTGCGTGTTGTTGGGACACGAGTTCCTGTTGTCTGTCAGATCAACCCTCCGCTTCCCCACACCGTTGACAGTCAGATGCTACGGACGCCAGGGTTGTATTCCTAGGGCTGGTCCAGTGAGTCAAGGTCTTCATTGGTCTGCTTCTTCCACTCTACTAAGCCATGTAGTGTTGTTTTTGAGCGGCCCTTAGGTCTAATTACATGTCAGGACCATTGTATTTTCTGTCATATGACTGAGGTTAAAAAAGGTCTATGTTTGCCTGTATGCTGGATAATTATATGCGAACCTCGTCATCTGTGATGTAGTTTCTGTATGTAATGCCATGAATGTTTCTGAAAGATGGCATTTCCAATGATTGATATCTTTTTTTTTAAGTTCAGCTTTTAATGTCCACGTTTCACGGAGACACATAAATGTACTAATAGCTAGTGCTCTGATCAGTCGAAGCTTAGTTTTAAAGAAAGTGTTTTTAGATCTTCTTAATATCTGCTGTCTGGCAAAGATTGACGTTGTCTGGGCAATCCTAGACATAATTTTTGGTTTGAATTCTAAGTCACTTAAAATGGATCCTAGATATTTGCAATAACTGACTTGCTCTAATTTAGGACCCTTAACGTAAAATGAAGTAAAGCCAGCCAGATTATTGATCGTTACATTAGGCTTTTCCTCGTTAATTCCATGCTAAACTCGGTCAATGTTTCATCAAGCAGGTATACACATTTGACTAGCTCTTATTCTTCCGCGGCCAGCTTGCCGATGCCATCTGTAAGCCTCAAGTTAGCATCTGATCGTCACACATTCTCAGAGATGTTATTGCATCTAACTTCGTGTTTTCCACAAGCATTCCTTCATAAATAGGTTTCGGAAAGTCTTCTTTGTCTATGCGATAACCTCTTCCAATTTCTGCCTAAACAAAAAAAAAATTAAATTCTGGTTATTTTAAAGCCCCACCCAGGCTGTAGTCTAGGACTCTGAAGATCGAAGTTCCTAGTGGGTGTAGCCGGGTGATTCTCATTCAAAAAGTAGCGCTTGCATCACCGTGAGTTTAATGCTCGATGTACGGTACTTGGTGCTGGTGGGGTTGAAGGTCAGTCAGTCTTCCTTGTCCAGTACGGGTGTTCCTGGAGCTTGGGGAAATAAAAAGTAGGAAGAAAAGGTGAAGGGCCAAGAGTCGCTAAGCAGATTTATAAATATTCTAGTCGGCCTCACTGTGCCCTGGAAGAAAATGGCGTGGGGGTTGGGGGTGGGTGTGGGGGGGGGGGGGGGGGGGGGTTATGAAGCGGTGGCTGTGGTGGTGGAGAAAGGAGGGGCGGTCAAGGCAGGCTGGAGCGAAGTGTCGAAATCTCAATGTTTCGGCGCCTATGAAGTATAGGATATAAGAAGCGGAAAATAGATTTTAAAGCCGTCGACAGGAATGACGAGCTGTGCTAGGATCATTCTGCCTAACCAAATTATACCTCTCTAATTGGCAAGCTGACAGACACTACTAGAAAATAACAGATTACAGACACTGCAATGTTTCAAGACTGTTGTATTAATATGCGGTTGTAGACCCTCCTTCCATTCTTTAGCCTTTCTGTGTCATTTTCTATCCTCCTTAACACTATCTGATTTCGCCCTTCCGCCTCTTCCTTTCTCCCATATTCCTCTGACGTTTCCCTAATGTTTATCATTCCTGTAGAAAATGGAGAAATACAGTCATTTTCAAAGAAGGCGCATACCCTCTATAATAAACATACATACACACTGATATTTATGTGTGCGCGTGTATATGTATACACAAATACACACGAGCACGCACACACTTACGAGCGTGCGCGCGCGCGCACACACACACACACACGGGCAAACACTCATACACAATGTGAAACCATGATTGACATAATAAGATCCATCACGGCTTGACATTTGTATAATAGGTTAATGTGACTGGCGTCCCTCCCTGTTATAACTTTTCTTATTGCCTGTTTGACGTGTTGCCCTCGAGTTCCTTCCATGCATTCACACATGGAGATGATGTCTGGAGACAACGAGGACTTTTTGTATTATTATTATTATTCACTTCCTCCTCCTCGTCTTCTTCCTTTTTCGTCCTTTTCTGCTTCTTCTGCTCCTCCTCACCATCATCATCATCATCATCATTCTTACACTGGTATGAGATTCGCAGGGTTGAAGAAACTGGTCGCTCAGAAATTAATATTCCTAAATCTAACAGTCTGTACAATACAACCAATCTTCACTGTGGAGCCGGCACGATATTTTATTAAGGTTTTTCTGAATGGTTAAAAGGCTCGGCTCTCATACGGGACATCTAGGTCCAAGACAGGCAGACAGATAGAGCAATTCTCTTTTGGTCAGGCAGCTTCTGCAGCCTGCTTTGTTCCAAACGTACTGGTGTTACCTTTCCTCTTTAGTAAACAAGGCAGGTCGAGAGAGGGATCATGATTCATAGGCAACATATGGTCTCTACAATACTGTCCAGCCTTTATGCTATGGAGAGTATGAAGACCACAGCGGTCCGGAAATTCTATGCTATAATTGTGATCTTGCTAATCACACTCGCCATCGCCACTGGCTGTGAGTCCCATGCCTCTTCATAGCACAGTATAACACTATCGTCTGAAAGACGGAAAGGTGCCAACAAAGATCTAGCCATCTACTATTAGAATATACAGATCTGTGGTGTAAGGTTAGTGAACTGGTTTCACAATGCAGTCCTCGACGTTTTCTAGTTGGAGGTTTAGAAAAATACTGCTTTCGCTGTTTGCAGGCAGTGTGCGAGAGCCACACCATGGAAGAGACTAAAGCCTCATCATGTAATATTACCCAAGGCAATGTTGAGACATTGCAGCCAACCTACATTGCGGAGACGGCACCATTATATTATACTGTTAAGAAACAGTTGAATATATCTGGCTGGAATTTTCAGCCGAGACGAATAGATCAGTGTTCCTCAACCTGTGTACACCCACGGCCCACCAATACTGTGGAAATTATTTTGTGGCCCGTCTGACAGATAACCAAACAGGAAACAAAAGCAAATATAGATGGCAGCTTATTTGTTACATCCGATGTCACAAAATACGATTTTCAGTTAACGCGACATCTGCTGCTACTTAGAGTTTAGACAATCTGGTATACCTGGCTGGAGGGTTGTTTCTGATAGACGAAGCGCTGCAATAACACACAATTATTTTCTTGCTTTGGTTTTTAATAACTGGCTTTATGCCAGTTAACGGGGTTTCTGGGATTTTTACTTCTTTGATTCACATCTTTTTTGATGGTAGTCGTACAAGCTGAAATCTCTGAACAGACAACCTGCCTATTCGACACCATTACATCATTATAAGAAAGTCATTCAGTTGAAACAAATTTCCACTGAAAGTTACGCATGGTCCTGTAGGCGTTATCTAGACAAGTGTTTTCCAACTCGTGGGCTGCGGACAATTCTAGAAGGGTTGCCCAAAAAAAAAAAAAAAATTTTTTTCCCCTTAATTCGGTCAACAATCGATAAGCACACATGCAAGCCATTTTCTCGAAAACTGCCTGTTAGATCGCATTGATTCTTTCTTTCATGCTGTGTTAGAAGATCCGCGACGTTAAGAAAATATTTGTTTTCACTAAAAGAAACTAACAAGTGTATTTTAAATGATATACATTTTTATCACGTGTGACGAAATGACCTCAGCTGTCTCAAAAGTTATATTGTGTTTAATAATTTTCTTATGTTCAAAGAAGGACAAAGAATTATAAGCAATATGCACTGAGCCTAAATATTACTAAAATCCACTACAGGGAATTTAAAAATTGTTTAAACTTTGTTTCCTGTCTCTCGCCAGACAAAGCAACCCAGCTTTGTGTAATATTACCTAATACTACCTTAGTTAGAGATTCGTTTCACCAGCCAGTGTCATAAAATTATCTCCTGCCCACAGACTGTAGAGGCGAGTAAATGGGGCAATAACTTATTATCACACCAGAGATTATCTCCCATGAACCCGACCTTAGTGTCATAAATGTTACATAACACAGACTAAGTGGGGCTTTTTGAACAGAGCAGATCAGGGGAATTGGGTATAGTAGAACTGGCTGCGTCCTCTGGACAGTTTTTACACATGCCAGTTAAATTAGCTGGAGACCAGATGCTTGCCAATTAAAAATGGTTGGTCGTGTGACAGACCCATTGATAGCTATGTTGTTCTGCAAGGTACCTCAGGGGCGTGGCTTCGGTCATCTCCTGGAGGGTTTGGTAGAACCTAGTAAAGGGAGGAGTTTATCCTTGAAGACAGATAGAGGTATTAATAATACTAGCATCTGAAGTTTACTTCACATCGCACCGGCAACAAACTCAGGTCGACAGTAGAGGAATTCTTACTGTTTGATTATTGTTTGGCGATTGCTGGAAAGTTCCCAAGTAAGCTTGTACAAGTATTTTCAATCTTGTATACCCAGGTAAGGGAGTTAGCGAAGCCTATTCTATCTTGTCCTAATTTTTCTACACATTCTGCTTGAAATAGTTCTTTGTGAGTATTCAGTATCTCAGTTAGGGAACTGCTAAACCATTTCTATTTCTTGTATGTTTGTGCCACATGCTTTTCAGTGTATGTTTTTTTATGTTTATAAAATAAGACTTGTATACTGAAATTTAATGAAATTATAATGTTTCAACCATCAACCAAAACATGAGTTTGGACTGTGGTCAAATGATGCCAAAATATGCAGCCATGCTGTTACGTTTTTTGTGTGTGTGCCCACCATGTGTTCACCTACACAGGGGATTTATAACCCGGGGGGGGGGGAACAAGGGGTGTATAGAATTCACTGTCACTAAAAGATAATATTCAGGACAGCATGCACGTATAAAATGTTTTGCGTGTTCAGCACATAACCTGGGCCACATGTTTATGTCAAATCAATGTCAGCCTGTTTGAAGTCTGAGTGATGACGGACAACAGACTTAGAAAATCAACTATCATGACAGAACATGAGAGGGAAGGCAGGATATGTTAGACGTCAGTGTGAGACACAAAGACCTTCAGACTATACTGGAGAAAATGTGGAATATGAGGAGGAGTGATCAGATTTATTTTATTATTATATATTGTAATAATTGATACATGTATTCTTAGTGTAAGTCAAGACACTACACGTATGTGTTTGTTTCCATGATTACAGCTTCCATGTGACGATCAGTCTTTTCTAAGAACAGAAATAGAGGATCATCACGAGCACGAGACTACATTGTGTTAGAACTCGGCCAGCTGGGAAACAGCTGGAAAACAGGTGGGAACCAGGAGATCTGGGCTGAAAAGTTGGAACAGCTAAGAAGGGGCTCAACACGAGGACTCTCAGAGGTTCCACTTTCTAAACCAACCTAAGTTACGTATCATGTATTTATGTAACTAAACACCACCATTATCACTTCACTCTAATCTTAGGAGCTCAGTTAGCTAAAGCATCTCATTACCACCATACCATCACTGTTGACTAAAAATATAAATAACCAAAATGATTGCTAGGTTAATAAATCAATTATATGGTCTTATCCTGCATCAGTTTTTATAATTCCAAGTGTGTATGTTCTTACATGTTTAATTAAAGTGTTTAGATAGAATAGAATTTGGTGGAGGCTCATTTAATAATAATAAATCTTTACCAAGGGAAGGTCGACGGATTGGGTCAACTGCCTTTACTAGTAAAATCATTCAATATAATAATATATAGACATGTAAAACCCATTTCCTTCTCTTGTGGGTACCAAGTGCAGCTAATGTTAAAATATTTAACGAGCCAATATGACTGTTTTCTTGGATATCCATGACTTTGTCTGAGAGCAACATAGCCCGGATATTAGTTCAGTAAACCTGGTGGAGGGGATGTTTTAAGAGGAAAAATCCCTACTCAAAATATAAAATTCATTAAAACCCAAATCCAGAGAACCCACGACCCGTTATACGTCAAAAAAAGTTTTGTAAGAATAAGGGATCGTTGGGCCGTTACGTCACATCACGTAACCGTCTTCATAGACTTTTGAAAGCTTTACTTTCATTAGTTTCAAGAAGTAATGCTTTGTTTAATACGGGATCAATGAAAACCCACATAATTTCATGATTTTCTTGTGCAATGTGGCACTATTAGTGGCCTGACTCCAAAATAGGATGTCGGTCAAGGTTGTCTACTCAATAGCGCATCCACAAATTAGTGTTAAGTTATTGTGTCATGAAACTAGCTTATAAAAGCTGACACATACATCAGTTTCAAAATGAATTTTGGGTGAAAATTTATAACTATGCAGAAGGTTATCGTTTTACTGTGCAAGCACTTTCTCATGGAATCTAAGATGGGTCGCTTATATTGTGGTTTTCATGACCCATAGAAACGAACACTATTGGCGCTTAGTCTGGATAGAGCATCATTTAACCGCTGGATTAGACAGTATACAACAGAGTAGCTCATGTCAAGCAGGAAAGGAAAAGGAAACTTAACGACTTTGATGTAGATGTCATTAGACGTGAGATCTTAAAAATGTTAGAGACAAATCAACTTGTTACTCTTCGAAAACTGAAATTCACATTTAATCACAATGCAGTATTCACATTAGAAAAATTAGTCTTTGGAAAATTGTAAGAGCCTCTGGGATCACTCTCAGGAAAAATGTAGGTAGAAGGAATATTATTTGTGAAAAGCCACTGTTGATGCTCCATCCATCATGTAGCAGGTCCGTTGCAGAACGTCGCTCTCACCACAGTCTGCCTGAAAGAAACTCGGTCTCTCGACCGGTTCTCCCGCCTCGTATACTTTAATACTCAAGGAGTCACTTATATCCTGTGCCCATCTTCGTGTCGGTCGGCCCCTGCCCCTCCCTCCTGGTACCATGCCTTCTGCTATTAGTTTTTCCAATCCATCGTGGCGCTTGATATGACCAAAATACTTCAGCTTCCAAGACAGGATGCTGTTTATTAGCAAATCTTCCTTGATGTTCAGATCTTTTAAGATGTCAGTATTTCTCCTCTTCTTTGTCCAAGATATTCTGAGAATCTTTCTATAGCATTTCAGCTCAAAAGGCCCTATTTTGTTTTCTGAGAACTGAGAGATAGTCCACGACTCACATTTGTATGTAACCACAGGGAAGATGCATGTTCTCAAAATTCTAATTTTTATCTCCTTGCTGGTGCTCAGCCATAGACTTTTAAGGCTGTTCAATCTTTGCATTGCTATTGTCATCCTCCTTTTAATTTCTGTCGAACAGTCTCCATTGCTATTTATTATAGAGCCTAGATATTCAAAGTTTGTGATATTTTCGATTTCTTCACCATGTATTGTTATTTTTGGGTGACAGCCAGTTTTATATGTGGACATTATTTTCGTTTTCTCTAAATTCAAGAACAGATTTTGATCTTCACTGTGCTTTTGATACTGGTCGAAGCAAATACATCAAGCAGATCCGTGAGCGACGTAGTCAAGGCTATGATATTGTATATTTGGATGAATCCTAGGTTAATGCTCACCAAACCTATGCTATAGAAAAGCAATCAGTAAACGGTGAACAGTAAAGGAATATTCCAAGCAGCAAAGACCAGCGCATTATACACACTTATGCAGGAAGCAGATTAAAAGGCCGTATTCATGATGCTGGACTTATTTTCCATTCAAAAGGTACGGATGGTAGGGACAACCACACTGAATTGAATGGACACATTTTCAAGCACTAGATGGAGAATGATCTTGTTTTCCAGTTCTGCACAGACCGTCATGCCTAGTAATAGCTTGAAAATGTGTTTATGAGATGTTGAACGAACTAAGGGCAAATATTTTTTTTGGCGACCCTTCTAGATTTGTCCGCAGCCCACGAGTTGAAAAACACTCGTCTAGATAACGCCATGCGTAACTTTCAGTGGAAATTTGTTTCAACTGAATGACTTTCTGAATATGGTGCATCAATAATTAAAGCTAATTATTTATTCATTTGCCAAGTCCACACACTAGGAACTTTGTTCCCTCTCGGAATATGTTATTTTTGCAGTTATATTCTGTATGCTTTATTTATATAACTTGTACATCTTTAGCTACTTCCATATTATACTATGTTGTGTCCAATTTCTGTTCCTTGGTGTTAATTTTTGATGTGCTTTTTTATACCTAATTTAGCTTGGTTAAAGCTTTGTTATAGCTGTGTTATAGCTTTGTTATCATCTGTTAGTTTATGTGGGCGGAACTACTTCTTTGCATTGTTTCTACTGCCAACGTCGTTCCCTTTACGGCCGGATCTTTACACTTTCGGCTTTGGCAGGTACATTCCAGTGGTCTACGAAATACGCTTGGCCAAATCAAAGAGAAACAACGCAAACTGAAAACACTAAGTAAGACGAGGGAAGACATGCACAAGTTACAACAGGATGGAAGACGAGCGGTCTGATTCGGATGGAAGCATCAAGCCCAGAAATGGCACAAACACTAAAATTCAGTCACGAAAGTGACGCAAATAACCCAGACCACAAATATAGGCGGAGACTGTTAGCAGCCTCGGATAGCTAGCAGCAGCCAGAACGTGGTCGAGCTTTTCATTGTTTTTTTTTCCTAAAAGAAATAGGAATAGGAATTCCAGTGGTAAAAACAAACTGACAACAAGAACACACTTCTGAATGATAGCGGTACTGAAATCTGACAGTCAAGTCAAACACTGTTTGTGAGAAGACACCGTGAATACTGAAAGCTGTTTTCTTTATAATAGAAGTAAAATTACATTGATAACGTTTTTTTTTTTTAATAACTTTACCGAAAGACAGCGGCAGGTTACACCACAGTGTTTGCCTCGTTGGTCATAGTACACTTGTTTCTATAGAGAGACGCATTCGTCACTTAGATGTGACGGGCTCGATTCCCGACACAGTAAATGTAGACTTCAATCTTTAAAGATTTTGATTTTTATATTGTCTAGTCTGTCCTTCCAACCTTCTGTTCGACGAGTGCCAATCAGTACATTGTCTGTTTATTATATATGCTAGACCATACTGGTGTGGCCGTTACGGTTGTCACAATTAAAACTTCTTTATTAGGTTGAACAGGCGATCTGGGATTCGTCGTGCTGGTCTGCTTCCAGATTGGTATTTTATCATATTGGCATTTAAAACTTTGAGTTAGCAGCAATGATAGCGGACATGGCAGGCAGGCACATCAAGACAATTCTTCTTCTTTTTCTGCCTTTCTATCCCCCAATGGAGCATAGGCCCCTCAACCAACTCACGCCAAGTCGTTCTATCCTTCGCCATTGCATGGAGCTCTCCCCATGCCTCCCCATCTTTCTAACTTCTCTCTCCAGCTCTCTTCTCCATGTGTTTTTTGGCCTTCCTTTATTCATATGCCCCTGTGGGTTCCAATGAAAGACATTCTAATTATGCTGTTCTCCTGTTTTCTCAGTGCCTGTCTTATCCAACGCTAGCGTCTTTTCCTCGCCTCCTGATCCACTGGAGCCTGTTTAGTTCTCTTCGAAAGTTCTACATTAGTTTTTCTATCATACCATTTAATTCCCCCTATTCTGCGCAGGCACCAGTTATTGAATGTCTGTAATTTATTAGTAATTGTTTTAGTTGTTCTGCATGTTTCCGCCCCAAGCAAAAGTATTGATTTGATATAAGAATTAAAAATTTTAAGTTTAGTATTTCTTTTAATTTCTTTTGACCTCCACGATTTCCCTAGTGCTATGAAAGCTCCTCTTGCCTTTTGTATTCCTTTTTTAAAATCTGTATCATTTCCTCCATCTTTATCTTCATTACTGTCCAAAAAGATGTACGACTCCACGTCTTTGAAATGAATGCCATAAAGAGAAACAATACTATTTGCCTGATTTATTCTCATTATCTTTGTCTTTCCTTTATGGATTTTCAGACCAAGCTGCTGTGACCTCGCATCAAATATATTTAATTTATCTTGTATCTGACTCCGTGAATGGGACAGAAGAGAAATATCATCAGCGAAGTCCAGATCATCAAGTTGTTTTGTAAGGGTCCACTGAATTCCATTCATTGGGTTAGCAGTTACTGTTTACTGAAAAACAGTAACAATCCAGTAAAAATATGAGAGGCGACAAAAGGCATCCCTGTCGCACACCTGTTTTCTATTTCAAATGCATCTGTTAGCTTTCCCTCATGAAGAACTCGACATTTCATGTCTTTATATGTTGCCTTTACTAAATAATAATTTTCTGTGGGATTCCATAGACAATGTCAACTGACAAAACAACGTGCCAGCCAAACAGTTCAATCAGCAATTAGGAATTAAAAATATTTGAAACTTTGAAAGCCTTGACTACACAATAAGCAACATTTGGACTTGAGGTCAGAAAAGACTGGCCATGTCAGTACAGAGCTTGAACGACAGTAACAAACTTTGGAGTAAAACATCAGTCACTGACACAGCTCTCTGTGTGTATCACTTTTTAGGTCTGTTTAGGCAGAGGGTCGTGAGCTAGGTGATTTAGGGCCACACCGCTAGTGCTGTCGCCAAGGACTATTCAGGTTAGGAAGTTTAATTTTGCCCCTGACAGAAAAACTTCATCACCTTATCGGTGGTCGAACTGGGAACCTTGCATGGAAAAAGCTTTTTGAAAGCACTAGAAGTTCAAATAAATATGCAATTTTGAGAAAATGCATCTTTTCAATAGCAACGTACCATTGTGAATTATAGATCATTTCATAAATATCTTTTTATATGCCATGTCGATAAGCGTAGGATGCCATGTTTCTCGCGCCCGCGCACAAACACGCATACACGCTCATCCCCACGCAAATTAGAAAAGTCGAGTTGCCTGAGCAAGTTCAGTGAAGGATTACCGACACCATAAGTCGAGTTTACACAGCTGAAGACGCTCGTGCGCGGACTCTGTCCAGTGGTTTAATGTTCAGCTGCTGGCACATATGGCAGCAGTTGTGGTCTTGTGTGGCTAACACGCTTGCCCCCTGGTCATGTTGACAAATGTTTCCAATCACCATTGAGGTGGCTGTTCTTGATAAATGCCGTAGGATCAGGCACGGATTTAGTGTTCATTATGAGATTAGCTATAAAGGTAAAGGTCAAGTCGGGAAATGTGAACCAGCGTCATTGCACACGGTTATAAACCATTAGTGCTCTGCCACCAATACGGACAGCTGATAAAAATTGTCCGCCTGTGTCGCCGTTCGCACGCAACTCTGTAGCTACAGTGACGTTCCTCCATTTACCCCTGAGTGTCAACTCTGGTACCCATTTCCTAGAGGCTGGGTGAACCCCGGGAACCGCCCGGTTTCGAACACCGACCATGGGCTGCAGCGAGTCGCAGTTAAGATTTGAAAGCGAGCTTCTTATCAACTGCGCTAACGCGGCCCCTTGGAGATTAGCTATATGAAGCTATTAGGCCCCTTCCGTTTCAAATTAAATAAGCTCAGTTAAGAAAACCTTGAAATATTTACATATTTTAAATATATGGTAATAGAAATGTATTATCGATTATTATTTTTTAAAGATATAATAAAGAATGTGTATTCAAAATCACATAATTTATACTACATAATGGTCTTAAAGGCTCTAAGTTACACCTTAACTCATTCCTTTTATCTTTTTTATTTTTTTTTTCCTTTCTGGTTTAGTCAAGGATTTCCACTCGCATTCCACTGTTTGACCAGCGATACAGCGGCATCTGCATAGGATTGTTTTCTGCGAAGCACAAACACGCGCATTTCTTTGCTCCTGTTGTTTGTAATTGCTGCAGCTCATTTAGCTCATGCCTAAACCAGGTATTGCCTAGGACCCAGACTTCTTTACGGCTAAAGAATGAATACCAGGTACTTGCTATCCTCTAGATTTCTCCTGTTCGAATCACTATCAAAACAGGATACCATTTAAAAGAAAACAAAAATGTGGGTCCACCAAGCCTAAAATGAGGAATAGAAAATTTATAAGAAACAATGGAGAGATATTTGTAACATTACCTACTGATTTTCCATTAAACGATGTTTGTTTGTTTGTTTTAGTATCCAGAAATCATGAGTTGTTAACCCTTAGGCTCGGTATTATGGATATCGCAACCTTTCGGCCTTGATTCCATCGTAAATACCGTAAATCTGGGAGAAATGGGGCTTTTCTGCCTACTCCCGGGAGTGAACCCGGACCACAAGGAGTTCGTCACCCGGTCACCGCGCAGTCGGGTTTAGCCAACTACGCTAGAGAGCCGGGCTCTATTAAACGATAAAACTATTGATTAGTATCTTATGTCCAAAGCTCTTCAAAAAAGCCGTAGGGTATTTTTATGTAACCATTTATTATTCATGTCAATGAATATTTGTCAAAAGTAAAATCAAAGCAAGAATCCAGATCACCGATTTGGTTGCACTGGATTTTATCGTATACCGCTGGGACTTCCCGCACAGAATGGCAAACGGCTTGCCGAGAGCATCGCACAAAGCATGGAGATTGTAGCTACAGCAAGATCGACATAAATCTATGTGTATATTGCATTCTAGAAACGAACGATGAATCTATAAAACAAGCCTACTATCTTAGGAGACAGTGCAACTGCATGACCACTTTGCTAGTGTCACAGACTGCACCAGATTAGCACTTACTAGCGATCAGCACACTTGACTTCTCTTTAACCTATTATTTTTTAATTTAAACTGAGCTGTTCAAGAGGAACATAATTGTTTGTTACACGACTGTTTTAGTTTTCCACATCGTTCCTTTCCAAATGCTCTTCTGTCATATTATTATTTTGTTCTGCTTCTCTGGTTTGTATCTGCCCACTGAAAACTCTTTATTTATGTCACTTCTCTGTTGACAGCTATTTTTCCCAAATGGCCTTGGCTCCCAGCTCGACCTAGCTTTACATCGGTACCAGGTAAAGTTCTGGAAAGTAAAGGCGGTCTGCTTGATTTTTACCACATCGCCCGCGGATTTCGAGTGGTCTATAAAATATGTGTTTAGCACCATATACCACAATTATCTTCATAAAGTCCTCGCATTGTGGCATTGGTAGTCATTTCCACAACCTTCTATCCATTGTAGTTTTAATTAGCTTTGATACAGAAGAGTATGCTTTCAACACTGGTGGTCATGTCAATACTGCTAACTCTCTTTGTCTGTTCTGCTGTTATCGTCGTATTGCTCTGTTATTTACTCTGTCCATCTTTCAACTACATTCTCTTTGTCCATTTATATTTCGCATTCTTTTATTTCAAACAAAGATCTGCTGTATATTTTCTCTCAAACCTGACGGTTAGTTGTTTACACGGGTAGACAGAGTTTTAAAATAGGAACTTTTAATTTGTAAAACACCGAGAAGTCGCTAATGCTACAGACATGCATTTCTGACTTGCAGAGTACAAGTTATTAAGGAAGTGGTTTTAAACAAGAAGGAAAATGTCGCTTTTGTAAGAAAATAGTCGCCAAGTTAAGAGCTGGCTAGTTAGTGAGTTGAGAGAACAGTGAAAGCAGCTGCCCTGAAAAGTCTTTGCGATGGCTGCTATGAAGAAGATTGCCCAAGACAAAGAAAAAAAAATGTTTTTAAAAATGGCCTCTTGGTGATTTAAAAGTACAGACATAAAGTTCTCAAGATAACCTCTAGTCATTGAAAGATATCTCAGTTACAGTGCCTGACTTGACGAGCATATGTTATCAAGATTGTGATTTCGAACAAGCATATTGCCATCCTGTAAGAAATAGTTGGTAAGCTGGGAGGTGGTTAGGGAGTCAAGAATAGCAGTGAATGTCGAAGACAGGAAACCGCCGAGCTCGTTGCTGGTTAGTGAAAGACATGTTGGCAAAATCGTCACCTAGTATTTGAGAAATTGGAAGGCTTAGTGACGCGGCAATAATTTCCAAGGGTGGGAAACAACACTTTAAGCCTGTTGTAGAATTTTACTAATCTTCACTGGGATACAAATAACCACTACAGCGGAAAAGTCACCAAGATTTGGTTGGAAAGTCACATATGACAGCCAGATGACACACACCCCATTGCCATATGTTTTTAATTTTCATTTGTTGTGCTTGCATCCCCTGCGGCACCACACAATACCAGCTGCTTACGTTGATCCACCCAGCGCTACCCACTGAACGACACCCACACCAATTACGACACCCACACCACCCGTGTCACCATACTATCTGCGGGACCCGCACATCCAGCGGCATCAGCGCTAAGGCAGAGCCCGCACAGAGTGGTAATCGCTCAGTGAACTTACTTGCCGTCCCAACATTGGACACGTTTTTTCGTCATTTTAAAGCCCTAACCCGGCTGTTGTTGGGTCACCAGTCTAACTTAACTGTCGAAAGGGGTTTCTGGGACCGGTCACCAGGTAATTCTCATCCGAATGGTGGCATTTTGTGTCACGGTTGGTAATCCCTCGTTGTATGGTCCTGGTGAGGTTAAACTACACACACACTCAATGAACTAGCTGAGGGGGATGGAAACGTTTATGTATTCTCATTTCAGGGAGTAATGAGTAAGTATCTGTGCTTGTGTGTGGGGGAAGTGTGAGTGAGGTAGTATGCATGTGTGTGTCTATGTATGTGTGTGTGCATGAGAAAGAGAGAGAGAGAGAGAGAGAGAGAGAGAGAGAGAGAGAGAGAGAGAGAGAGAGAGATGTTATTTGCGTATCCTTTACAGGACGTTGCAGAACCAACCCCAACAGCCCCTGGCCATGGTGTGCTTTTTCTAGGCAAATTTAAGTTCAGTAGTTTGCCATTGCTTTCTAGATGGTCAGCTTTCTTGATAACACTGGCGAAACCAACGCAAGGCGCATGGCCCGCAGCTGGGATCGAACCCGGCATCCTGGCATTACAAAGCGTTCGCATCGACTTAGCCACAGAGCCGACGAGAGAGAGAGAGAAAGAGAGATAGAGAGAGATAAAGAGAGAGAAAGAGAGAGAGAGAGAGAGAGAGAGAGAGAGATTCAAAATGAAGCATAACTTTTCAAATGCCATAACCCAGAATTAAGCATTACACGCATGGAATAACGTCTGCTAGAGGCCCGCATTGTATCAGACCAACAGTCCCAAGTCTGTTCAGTTGGAGGCCCGCATCGTATCAGACCAACAGTCCCGAGTCTGTTCAGCTGGAGGCCCGCATCGTATCAGACCTACAGTCCCGAGTCTGTTCAGCTGGAGGCCCGCATCGTATCAGACCTACAGTCCCGAGTCTGTTCAGCTGGAGGCCCGCATCGTATCAGACCTACAGTCCCGAGTCTGTTCAGCTGGAGGCCCGCATCGTATCAGACCAACAGTCCCGAGTCTGTTCAGCTGGAGGCCCGCATCGTATCAGACCAACAGTCCCGAGTCTGTTCAGCTGGAGGCCCGCATCGTATAAGACCTACAGTCCCGAGTTTGTTCAGCTGGAGGCAGGCATGGAATCAGACCAACAGTCCCGAGTCTGTTTAGCTCGAGCAGACTCAAAATTGCCTTCCAGACAATGACAGGTATTTTCTGAATTAAAACACAAAGAGAGCTATGGTGGTTGTTTATCCCTTGGATAACGTTTTGGTTATCCTACGCAATTTTACATACACGGGTTTTCAAGCTCTAAACGATCGGCTCGCACCACTATTGTAGAAATCAACACAAAGTGATCTGTTACCAAACTCGCTAGAATCCAGTTGCATGTCTCGAAATTAGGAAGTTGGTTGGATACGCCGAAGCGATAGACACAGATTACACAAAGAGAGTCTTTAAAAGGTAAAAAGGAGGGAATTAAATTGTATGACAGGATAACTAATGCAGAGCTTTGGAAGAGAACTAGACACGTTCCCGTGGACCAAGTGGTGAAGAAAAGACACTGGCCTTTGATAAGGCATACGGTGAGTAAAGCTGAGAACAATATAACTAGACTGTATTTGCACCGGAACCCACACAGGCATAGAAATAACGGAAGATAAAAAAAAAAAAAAAAAAAAGAAACCACAAAGTATGCAGCATGAGAGTAAAGTTAAAAAGATAGGGAGGACATGGGTAAAGCTGCAGGCGATAGTGAAGGATAGAGCCACTTAAAGTGAGTTGACTTAAGGCCTATGATCCATTGGCGGATAGAAGACCAGGGGAAAAAAAGAAGAAAGTTCAAAGAAGGGACATTGTAAAACATGGTGGCGAATGGAAAGATCAGCGGCAGACAAGGCAGATGCAGACCAAGTCAGTTTGTGGTCTAGTACAGTGTCATTAAAAAAATTACAATAAACTGATTCAAAACACACAGATTTGGATACAAGCATAAACGTTCAAGCTATGGGACAATATCACAGTGGTGAAAAATTATAGGTCCGTCTCGACGCTCTAGATTAAAAAAAAAAAACAAAAAAAAACATTGACAGTTTTGTAAACAAATGTCCTAAGAGAATACTAAATCACCACTGAACAGATTTCAGATCCAATACGTAAATAAGACAAGAGACCAAACTGGACAATGTATTCAGTTTTATAAGAAAGCGTAGCAGGAACAACATCAGCCATGCACTCAGAATGGATAAGACAAGACTCTCCCATCAAGCCTTCATGTGGACACCGGAAGGGAAAAGAAAAAGAAGAAGATCAATAGAGACTACGTAAAACGATCATCAGGGAAGGCTCAACCATGGGCCTAACAAACATCCCAGACCTGAAGCAGGTGGCAAGGAACCACCAGACACGGAGAGTTATGACCTCTGACCTATGCGCCGTCTTAGACCCAAGAGGAAAGACTAACTTATTCAGAACTTCAGGGTTCGAAAAAAAAAAAAAAAAAAAGGATAACGTATTTAAATAGTCATTACCGTGGGTAGAAGTTCTTAGAACAAACGTTTCTGTGTGAACCCACTGTTTCACAATTAAAAGTATTATACTGCATGAATGAACAAACATCGACAGGATTTACCTTCTCATGCGGCTGATAAGGTTGTCAACTTGGTCGTCGAAATCGGACGTGAACATCCGCTTGATGCCTTCTAGCTTACTCAACAGTGACCTCGTTGTAAGAGGAAAGGAAAGCTTGTCCTGGTCGCTAACAGCTTTCGCCAGGGCTGCGTCCAGAAGCACTACACGTTTGCCCAGATTTTGACAACCTCCATACCCATTGCAGAACAACTTCTTGATCCTTTCGTGGAGCATTCCATCTGTCAAAGGAGTCATCTTCGAAACTTCATTCATGTTTGGCCCTGGGCTGAATCTTTTCTTTCCGCTGTTGTAACAACCGTACGAATTACAGAAAGGACGTTTCCTGAAGTTAGGCAAAAGTCGCTTCCCGATTTCTGCCACAGGCTGTTGTTGTCTCCGTCTCCCACGGAAACGACCTCCACATCCAGTAAAGCCATTGCAGAAAACTCTTTTGGTAAGTCTAGATTTGTCTGTCGGATCTTCACTCTCCAAGTCTTTGTCCACCGAGGCTGAAGAAGACTTGGAAATTAAATCGAGTATTGACTGTCTCACAAGCAGCAGCTCGGACAGGCTACGCAGGTTTTCCTCGTCAGGGATGGATTGGGGACTGTCTGGACTAGACAATGACAACCGACTGTTTCTGAAGTTTGACTCTGGCAGCTGCAGGTGAGAGAGGGAGGTAGCATTGTCAAATCATAATATACATTGTCTTTGATAATATGACTTATAGATAGTATCATTACTATTGTTCCAGACAGTTTGTATGTGTGTGGGTGTGTTTGTGTGTGTGTCTGTGTATGTGTGTGAGAGAGAGAGAGAGAGAGAGAGAGAGAGAGAGAGAGAGAGAGAGAAAGAGTTAACCCAGCAGTGATCATAGAGAGGGATTATAGTGTGTGGGCAACATAGGGTCTTTATGATACATCGCAATCTGTGTGGAACGGAAATGAGCTGATTCTTATATGGCCCTAAATAGCACTGCCATGTGCTGTGACCCACATGCTTCCATCAGTCACAATAGAACAAGACAGAGAATAATAGATGGGCAGCTAAAAGCTGCAACAAGATGAACAAATCCACTACCCAGGGCATCCGAGAAGCGCAAGACAAATACAGAAAACTACAACACTGGGATACAGCGTGCTTTCAGTGAGACGATACAAGAAAAAGAAGAAAAATGTCTTGTGCAGAAATAACAAGGATGACTAGTGCTTCATCACTGATAGTAGGTCCCAAGACATGATCTATCGTGTCCTGCCGGGTAAATGTATCCCCTTTGTCAGACTGACACAGGCAACTCTTAGAGATTACCCGTTCCTTCTTGAAACACATGGCTGAGATTTTTTACTGTCATAGACAAATGTTTGATATTTCTTGCACAGATGTCAGAAAGTCAATTTGTGTTTTGTTAATATTAGTTGTAACATTGTCTAATCATGGCATATGCTGATGAAGGTTTTCTAACCGCAAAGTTCACTCGACGTACGCCATTAAGATAATGTTAAGATAATGTGAAGTTGCCTAGTTCTACTTATTTAGTATTATATATCTTTTCAATATATATAGGATCGGATTGGGTGTTCAGTATGATATGTTAGATTTACATCTGCCTGGCAGCAAGGCGATACTTGGAACAGCTCCCCGCCCCCCCCCCCTCTCCTCCCCCTTTTTTTTTTAAATTTCTTTAATGTAGAGACACAGCGCCATAGGTAAGTAACACAGTGACATGGGTAAGTAACATAGTGCCATGGGTAAGTAACACAGTGACATGGGTAAGTAACACAGTGCCATAGGTAAGTAACACAGTGACATGGGTAAGTAACACAGCGCCATGGGTAAGTAACACAGCGCCATGGGTAAGTAACACAGCGCCATGGGTAAGTAACACAGCTCCATGGGTAAGAAGTAACACAGCGCCTTGGGTGAGTAACACAGCGCCATGGGTAAGTAACACAGCGCCATGGGTAAGTAACACAGCGCCTTGGGTGAGTAACACAGCGCCAAGGGTAAGTAACACAGCGCCATGGGTAAGTAACACATAGCCATGGGTAAGTAACACAGCGCCCTGGGTAAGAAGTAACACAGCACCATGCATAAGTAACACAGCGCGCTGGGTAAGAAGTAACACAGCGCCATGCATAAGTAACACAGCGCCCTGGGTAAGAAGTAACACAGCGCCATGCATAAGTAACACAGCGCCATGCATAAGTAACACAGCGCCATGCATAAGTAACACAGCGCCCTGGGTAAGAAGTAACACAGCGCCATGCATAAGTAACACAGCGCCCTGGGTAAGAAGTAACACATGCATAAGTAACACAGCGCCCTGGGTAAGAAGTAACACAGCGCCATGCATAAGTAACACAGCGCCATGCATAAGTAACACAGCGCCATGCATAAGTAACACAGCGCCTTGCATAAGTAACACAGCGCCATGCATAAGTAACACAGCGTCTTGGGTTAGTGTTTGTCTGGACCAGTTAAAGCCGTGATGCTTTTGGCATCCAGGCAATTTTTTTTAAACCATTTTTTAAATACTTTTTTTTTCTTCTATTGACTTCATTGCCAGCTAATTTACCACACTTTTATGTTTGTTCTGCCTAGTTTGTTTCAAAGACATTTAACCCATTATTCTGTAAAATCAGACCACTAGTCTTCAGCTTTCTTGATGCTCTAATTTCCTGATCTTTGAGGCAGATATATCACCGAATTTGTAATTTTTTTGTCATTAAAAAGGAGTAGCAGATAACGTTGTGATTAGCGGTTGTTCTTCTTGGTACAGCCATTAAATCTGACGCATGTTGTGGTACAGACATTATAACAATTTTTCATCTTTTCTCTACACAGCTGTACACAGGATATAAACAGGAAAGAGAATTTCTTACCGGGTTTAACTCGTTACTGAGCTCCGACGTAGAGGTGCCGGTACCGCACAGAAGAACACAGAAGACTGTCAGGACAAACCTGCTTGCTGCTGCTGGTGCTAACATTTCTTGCATCGTGGTGTGGCTATGTGAGAATCTGACCTTGACTTTCAGCAGCCAGCTAGTTCTGCAACAATGACATGACATGCTAAAGTCAATTACGTAAATAATTATTCACATTCATGTGGACTCGAACCTAAAACCTTCCGACCTGCAGGCGAGGTTCTCTTCACTGCGCCACTTCAGCTTATTTCTCAAATTAAGATCCGGTGGTATTTTGTTTTTTTGGTTTTCTCCATAAAGTCACCACTAATGATTCTATCGTACCATTGTAAAGATTATAATTGATCGTAACCACTAGTTAACAAAAACCTGGCCTGTTCTCAACATGAAAGGCCAGCTCAACCTCATATCCACACTAGGACAGAAAAACATACGTTGCTGTCCCAATATGGGGGACGGGGGTGGGGGGGTGGGGGGTGGGAGGGGGGGGGGGGGGGGGTGGGGGGGGGGGCGGGGGGGGGGGGGGGCTTTTTCTGGGTTTTTAAAGCCCCACTCCGGCTGTTATTTGAGGCCCTAATATGTCCCAATGGTTCAACAGGGTTTCTCGGGACTTGCACCCTTGCACCCGGGTGATGCGGTCATCCGAATGAAGCATTTTGTGTCACTAGACTAGAAATGTGCTCGGTTGTTGCTATCAGGACTGTATATGGTGGGGTTTGCTGAGTGGTCATTTCACTCACTAGAGCTCTTCTCTGCCTAAATGAATGACATCTGATTTGCTGTCCATAGAATATAACTCCTCAACGACAAAAATAACACAGGAGCAAATGTAAAGCACCGTTCATTTTACACTGGATAAACTTCTTTCTCATCTTTTTGTCAAAATCTGTTGAGCCGTGGCCAGTCTATCAGATGATCGGCTCGCAGGGCGCGCTCAGTCGCTTCATCCCCGTGACAATGAAGTCTCAAGTTGTCAGTGACCCATCCATCCATCTTCTTCTGCTGTCCTCTTGAATTTCGAATGTTGTATGCTCCTGGCAACGAAGCAAAAGTACCTGCTAAACAAAGTGTGCTGAAAGCACCGTTCAAACAGTTTTGTGAAGGTGACTACATTTTGCCTCCAGGCCTAGGTCTCTAGCCATCTGAACGAATTCGCTGGTATCAGTATTTTTACGGTTATGACGAATCATAAAATGGCAACTAATCACGACGGATCTAATCTGATGCAGATATTTATTACGGAAACATAAAGCTCGAATCTGTGATCAACTTTTTGCTCGACCTTATTCAAATTTTTGCAAGCAGTTTCTGTGTGCATTGAGTGACGTTCAACCCCCCCAGCACCGCAAAACGAGCGAGTGACACAAGTACCTCTATTCGGATGTCAATCCTTCATGTACATGTCCCAGAAACCCCGTTCAACCATTAGGTTATATTCTGGGGCCCCGACGACAGCCGGGCTGTGGATTCAATATAACATCAAACTGTGTCAGACACGCTTGTTTGGTAATGTCTCCTTATTGAACAATGAGTTAGTAGTTCATTTTATATCCACCAGGACATCACACAAGCGATAAACACCCAGTGACACAAAGTGTCACTATGCGGATGAGGATCACCCGTGAAGCGGTTCGGAAACCGCGTTCAGCCGTTAGGTTATATTAGGGCCCTCCGGCAACAGCCAAGTTTTGGGCTTTAAAGAAACGAAAAATTGCATCCCACAAGGGGACGAACGGCTTATATATAACTCACAAAAATGTATGTAAGTTGTACCCAATCAGTACATCACACATGCGATAAACATCCGCTGACACAAAGTGCCACCATGCGGATGAAGATCACCCGTGGAGAGGTCCCAGAAACCCCGTTCAACCATGAGGCCATATTTCAGGCCCGGCTATATACAGGGCACACGACAAAAGCAATGGAGGGGCTTCAAAAGAACTAACTAATGCATCCCACAAGGGTAGAACAAGATTAATTACACACAAACACACACAAAATGAGTGGTAGGTAGTTAGGTACTTATACCCCACCAGGAAATCACACAAGCTATAATTACCCGGTGACACAAAGTGCCACCATGGAGATGAGGATCACCCATGGAGAGGTCCCAGAAACCGTTTTCAGCCGCTAGGCTGTATTCACGGCCCCACGTAGAAGCCAGGGTGTGGCTTCAAACAAAAAGTTACATCCTGCAAGGAGACGATTTCTTTATTTTTCAATAAACGACCTTACTTGCCATTTACTAGCATAATTGTACAGACACCAATGAGTAAGGTGTATAATTTATACTTGTTAGTATTTGTAGAACCAACATTATATCATTTGACATAATGTACAGGTATACCAACGTTTGATCTTTTTATGTATTGTATTGGACAATACCTGTATATGATGTACCGTGTCACTTGACTGCTCTAATTTGCAATTACACCTCCACAATTTCCGATTTCCACAATAGTTTCCTTTTGAACTTCTTTGTGGAGTTGTGTCCCTTCAAAGAACGTGAGCTATCTTGGAAAAACCTGAACAATTTACAGGAAATTTCTTTACCCGCTCGGCACTAAACCACTGGTTATGCCTTTTTATTTATTATTATTATTATTTTTTAAATTTAAATTGAATTTTAAATAGCGCTAAAGACTTTATTGAGTACAAAATGATGACGCAAATAAGGGGTGAGAGGATTGCAAGAAATGCTGAATAAAACTGAAGATTGACTACAAAGCTCAAGGGAAGGAATGGAAAAGACGCATACAATTGCAACCGAACATTTTGACCAACGCTTTTTTTTTTTAAACGGAATGCTAAATACAACACAAACTGTGTCTGGAAATCTCAACGGACAAGACAACACTGCCAATAAAAATAAACGGTCAACTTGTTCTGTTGTCTTGTCCGTTTGAGTTTTCCAGACACAGTTGGCGCGGCATTTAGTATTCCGTTGATGAAGATTTTGGTAGAAACGTTCGGTTGTGTTTTTGTGCGTCTTTTATATTGATTCTGTTGAGCGTTGCAATCACGTTTAGGAAGTTTTACACTTGGGGGGGGGGGGGGGGGGGCGGTTGAATTTTGAACGTTTTTGCGTGTGTGGTGTGTGTGTGTGTGTGTGTGTGTGTGTGTGCTTTGTTTCGTTTCAAAACAACCCACCGACACCGGACTACAAGTTACAATGCCATTGTTATGTGGTGCCACAATATCCACTGTGCTATTTGACAATACGGCTTAACGGAGTTTCCGAGATTTGTAGCTGTTTGACTGTTAACTTTGAGGCGTTGATCCTTCAAAATACTAAACCTGGAGGGGAGAAACTTGCATTTTCAATATATATATATAGTTTTTTTATGCTCAAAGTCAATTTTAAGTTAATAAGTTAATATTATTAGAAATTAGCGGGGTATAACAAAGACTACATGAAGCTGAAATATTAAGCAAAAATAACCTGTAAAAAATGTATATATTCGCATACTTAAAACAATTTCCGAATAAATTTAAGACAACCGTGTTTACATATAAGAGTCATTGAGACTATTATAGTGTATAATGTTTACAGTGTTACAACTATGAGTTATGAGTTAGATTATCTTCTCAGCATTCCGGACACATCCATAGTGTTACAACTAGATGTCAGCACTGAACAAAGCGATCACTTAGAAATGTATATAGATGTTACAAATATCAGTAGTTAATTTAAAATAAATAGTTCTTAGCCGTTGAATGAAATACCTGGTTCAAATTACGACCAAAGGCGAATGGTCCGCCTAAAAATACGCATCCTAGTGAAACAACGTCTTTTTAAGCAAACTTGTGTCCGTCCGCCGAGCCGCGCTGATGGTGGAGCCAACCAATGCACTCAAATAAATCCGCCACGATCAGACAGTGTCGTTATTTATTCAAGCGATACTTCTGGGACGGATATAGCATTAATTCTTTAATGATGACCATTGAACGCACCTATAAAGTTGGCGGTACTTGACGAAGTTGATAGAATCCCAGGAAGTAGAATAGGAAAGACGTTAGAGATGAATAATCAACCCATTGGAACTTTTCTCGGTCTTCCTGTATTACTTAATAATGACATCCGGAAAATTAAATAGTTTATGAAAATACCGAAGAAATATTTGAACGAGTGCGCGCCTTACTAACGAGGGTATGGAGGGACAATATAACATGGTTAAAAGAGCTAATGACGGTATAGCGAGAAAACAAGAGTGTTGTAACACCTTGTGGCTGCATAGAAGGAAAACATGTGTTTTCGACACCAACTATAGCAGGTAACTATTTAGGTGATTGAAAATGTCACATGGGTACAAAACTAACGGAAAAACACAGCTGAAA
>CAJHNH020004791.1:131704-154204 GCA_905116865.2 Candidula unifasciata
ATTCCCGAACCGTTTGTTTTTGCTCTGTCCACTTTCAATAATCGGGGTAAATCTCTTCGGCATACTTCAGCCTGTCAACAAAGGGGATTCCCGACAATCCAATCGAGTGAAACGGACAAATATAGAGCAGCTGAATGCGTGGGTTCGTTCTAATGAAAGAACTACGGAAAAAAAAAAAAACACCTGAAAATCCTTGCTTGGGAATCAGTCCACACCCTTCAGTTATTTCAGAGAAAAAAGTAATCTGAAAGCACAAAAAGGAAATGGTGAAAGGCCAAAGGGGTGGGGGATGTCTGTGGACAAAATCCGCGTGTAATTCAATTTCTGGAATAAAAAAAGCTGTGACAAAGTCTGCTCTACATGATCCGTTAAATGTGTTGGAGACTTAGATCTGGGGAAGGTTTCCGACAGCCTGTGGCCTCAGAGAGACATCGATGCAGTGTACCTCTAGATTATCTTTGTAAAGTAGGGAAGAAACAAAGAAAGATGAAAGAGAATGGAGAGAAGGGGAAGGAGATATAGATACATACGTAAACACATACATACATACAGACATACAGACATACAGACATACAGACATTCAGACATACAGACATACAGACAGACAGACAGACAGACATACAGACAGACAGACAGACAATACTGCGTCAGGGAGGGGCAATGGAATTCACAGTCCATGCTGATATCCAGGATGACCAGACATGAAACGTTTACTCTCCATAGCACAAAGTCTAGCCAGTGTTGCAGAGATCATGTGTTACCATACCACTTGATAACTCCCTTGACCTTCTCTGTTAACTCAAAATGTTACCTAAACAACCTGTTACCTACTTTGGCTTGCTGTGGTATTTGAAAAAAAGGTAACTTTATTCTGGCATGTTCATTCACACGTGTGTGTTCTGGGGCCCCTATTTGGGTGAAAAGAGCAGATGGGCACCTCAGTAAGCAGGCCGTAAAAACCGACTAATTAGTAAGTAAAGTTCCCTTTTCCAGGCCTTTAGGCGTGTTGGGTATATAGGGCTAGACTTATATATTTACAGACCAATCGTCTAATTAGTGGTTTGCTAAAATCAGATCTGTTAGGCCTTAGGACACAGATATCACAGCCCAGCTATAAACCACAACACAATGAGCGACTAGTATAATGTTGAGCGCAAAAGAAGTAAAAAAAGAAAGAAAGAAAGAAAGAAAGAAAGAAAGAAAGAAAGAAAGAAAGAAAGAAAGAAAGAAAGAAAGAAAGAAAGAAAGAAAAGAAAGAAAGAAAGAAAGAAAGAAAAACAGAAAGAAAGAAAGAAAAAAAGAAAGAAAGAAAGAAAGAAAGAAGAAAGAAAGAAAGAAAGAAAGAAAGAAAGAAAGAAAGAAAGAAAAGAACGATAGAAAGAAAGAAAAAGAAAGAAGAAGAAAGAAAGAAAGAAAGAAAGAAAGAAAGAAAGAAAGAGAAAGAAAGAAAGAAAGAAAGAAAGAAAGAAAGAAAGAAAGAAAGAAAGAAAGAAAGAAAGAAAGAAAGAAAGAAAGAAAGAAGAAAGAAAGAAAGAAGAAAGAAAGAAAGAAGAAACAAAGAAACAAAGAAACAAAGAAAAAAGAAGAAAAAAAAAGAAAACAGAAAGAAACAAAGAAAGAAAGAAACAAAGAAGAAAAGAAAGAAAGAAAGAAAGAAAGAAAGAAAGAAAGAAAGAAAGAAAGAGAAAGAAAAGAAAGAAAGAAAGAAAGAAAAGAAAGAAAGAACAGAAAAGAAAGAAAGAAAGAAAGAAAGAAAAAGAAAGAAAAGAAAGAAAGAAAGAAGAAAGAAAGAAAGAAAAAAGAAAGAAAGAAAGAAAGAAAGAAAGAAAGAAGAAAGAAAGAAAGAATGAAAGAAAAGAAGCAGTAGAAAGGAAAGGAAAGAAAGAAAAAGAAAGAAAGAAAATTAGAATAGAAGAAGAAGAAGAAGAAGAAGAAGAAGAAGAAGAGAAGAAGAAGAAGAAGAAGAGAAGAAGAAGAAGAAGAAGAAGAAGAAGAAGAAGATAATAAAAGATTAAGAAGAAGAAGAAGAAGAAGAAGAAGAAGAAGAAGAAGAAGAAGAAGAAGAAGAGAAGAAGAAGAAGAAGAAGAAGAAGAAAGAAAAGAAGAAGAAGAAGAAAAAGAACCTATATATATATTTTCTCCCCCCCCTCTTTTCCCCCACGCCTCCCCCCCCCACACGCCGACCCCCCTCTTTTCCCCCACGCCTCCCCCCCCCTCTTTTCCAACGCCCCCCCCCCCCCCCCCGACCCAGACAAATTAATCATAGTGTTCTTAAACTTTCTCCTATCTTCAGCGTGTAGTCATCTGCAGCCATACATCTTCATAGCTACAATCAAAACCTGATCATTTTTCCCCCTTATTCTTGGATGTTTTCACAATGTCGCAGCTATTGTTTAGTCCCAACAGATTGCAAACCTTGTTTTAGCTTCTCTTCCTATTTCTTTTGACCACAGTCCCTGTAGGATTCTCCTCTGTTGGTACTTACTAACACTGAAAGACTGTTCAGACTACGCTATTTTACTTCATACGACAGTTCTCTGTTTCATCTGAATTCGTTTACAACATTATTGTAGTAATGAACAAAGCAGAATATTTCATTAATTTTTGTGTGTGTGTGCAAAACAACTGTGTTATAGCAATGTTATAATTGAATATCCTTGAAATGATTGTGGCGTTTCTCGGCTTCTGAGAAGCTTTTGTTTCTACTTCGTCGACAAGGTAGAAGTGTTTATTTTACCCTCTGGTAGTTGTGGTGTGTGTGTGTTGTATATGTGGGCAATTGTGTTGTGTGTGTGCATATGCATTGTGTGTGTGCTAGCCCACGAGCAATGACTATCCCAAATGTTTATCATTCATGACTTTCATGGTCTGATCGTTTAAAATCCAAATTTATGTCTGGCGACATATTGGGTTTCAACATCGATAGCTTTTCTAAGGAATGAAAGTGCTGGATGATGTTGTGGTCATAATGATGATAAAAGATACCATTTTCTATCAGATCTTTGTTCGATGTAACTAAGCTATCGTACAATAGTAAGTTTAATTTGATGCCTATGTACAAACAGTTGTATGTCGCCTGTAAAAAAAAAAAAAAGTAAAAGTAAAGATCCCTTTTCACTCCTTTCGGCGCATCGGGCATATGGGCAGAGCGTCCCATATTTTACAGACCATCAGCACTCTGTGGTTATGTGGTCAGCATTACGCCGGCTATCTTTACTTTCCCAGGACAGCCCATCCTGGTACCCATTTTAGGCTGCGACGACCCATACAACGACAAAAATCCACGCAGCCCGCCGTGGGTTTCGATCGCGGTATGCTGACTTACGGGTCGGACTCGCAACGCCTTAGCCACGGACGAATGTCGCCTGTAGTGGAATATAAATGGATGAAATTACAAAATAACATCTACTTCAGCCTCAAAAAGGCCAACTGACTCAGTATTTGCCTCCTATTTGACTTCCGGACGCACCGTGTGGAGACATACCCGGCTGTTGTAACTCTGCACTTGGTGCTCGTCAGCATGTGTGTAGGCGACTACAAAGAAAGGCCAGTTGTCAAGCTGATTTCGCAGGCAGTGGTACGTAAAGTAAAGACGGGGAAACGCCAAACTTTAAACATTGTGAGTTGTGTTATGGACGATGCTAAGTCTGTATTTGGTAGTTAGACTCTTTGGCTTAGGCGTTGCGAACAAGCTTCGTAGTGCCGGGGTGCCGGGTTTGATCACACTACAGGCGATTTTTCAACAGACCGTCCTGCGTTAGTTTGAACATTAGATTTGAGAGTCGACCGTTTAGTAGGAGCGGTGAGTTCCTGAAAGTAAATTTGCCTACGAAAATCAGAATTCTGGTATTGCTTTTTGCAACGCCTTGCAAACCGTACTAACTTCACATTTCGTAGTCCAGCTGAAACTTGATGGGTAATATTATTCAATTTTCAGTAGCCGTAGTTACTTCGTCTGATTTTCATTTTAAAATATGAGACTAAGACCTTTCTCACCTTGAACTCTGCTGTAACATTTGATTGTGGCGTTATAGAATGCGTGCATCAGTTTGCAATACAATATTATAATCAAACCCATACACGTTGCATTAAGTTCACATAAAGGTAACATAGCCTTGAATGCTATTTTATCAACAAAAAATAAAGTACTGTGGCTAGCCGAACGGGTAAGAACGCTGGTCTATCACACAGAAGACGCAGATTCGAATCACCAATGAGGTTGTAGTTTTTCTTTCTCCCTTATGTTTATTTGTGTTTATTCGACGGATCAACATTGTGGCACACCGCTGTAACCAATAAGTGCTCCGTTCTACTTCTAACTCAAGCTTAAGTCTGAGGAATCTCAGCGCAGTGCACAAACTCCGTTCCCCCTGCGAGAATACTAAAATACTTTGGGTAGATTTTTAACTCCAAACTTCTCTCAGGCAGCGCCGTTTAGGCTACTCTTTTAGATTTCCAACTGCCAATGGATTTTTTACGTGAGCAAGAATACACACTGACGTCTGATCTTACTACCCAGAGACCAGGGAAAAGTACTAGAAGTCCATGTGAAAAAATCCCAGCCTTTACTAGGGCTTGAGCCCTGGACCTCCAGCACCCGAGGCGGACACCATACGTCAGCCCCCGCCCCCCATCAAGACCAAAACCCACGTCCTCTCCACCTAGCCGATACACCACAGGGGGCTCCCTAGGATCTATTGCAGCCAGAAATTGTTGTGGAGTCGGTACCTCATTCATTGTCAGTTAAGGACTCATGTGATGTGTATGCTGACAGCGCATTGATCAGACCCCAAGCAAACAAAATCTCTGGCCAAAATTGACATTAGTTTCATCTTTCTGTTCTTCACTCTACTTCTTTTTAAAGATAAAAGTCATTTCTCTTGAAAATTTGTTGTAATTACATCATTTCTTGTAAAAGGATTTAACTTTCAGCGATGAAATCAGAATGTTCAACGAATGGCATGTTTTTTGACATGATGCCAACAAGAGAGGTTACACGCGTGGAATGTCTACTGCAGACATCATAGGACATGCACAGATCACGGAAAGAAACAGTTTGGTAAAGTGTAAGCTAAGCGAGACAAAGCCCACACTTGTGAATGCTAAACTTACACACATATACACACACAAAAACACACACGCATGCTCAAACACACACCAATATAAACACTTGTCGGCCCTAATAAAGGTGAACGTGGACAAGATTTAACATTAATACAAGAATAAAATCCAGTCGCACTCGCAGCAGAGCTCCTGGATCGGCCTCGAGAGCGCCTTGCCACGATTATTCACATGGGATGAGATCTGGCGGATGGAACCCGCTGCTGTATTACCCACTGGCACCAACATAGCCAAATAGCATGCGACCACCGTCACAACATGTACCCTATGCAGAGCAAAGCTGACATTAGAGCACGTATTCTCCGCGTGCAGGAAAGACCTAAGCCAGGGACGATATACATGACGCAAAAATAAAAGTCCTGAAAGAGCTAACAGACATTGTGGATAAAGTCAATTTGAGGGCCAGCGCGAGGGCCAGTCCAAACGTTCCATCCATGCGCTTCCTCAAGGGTGGACAGATTCTAAAGGTAAAGTCAACAAAGTCGGATGTTTTCCATTTTTGCTTGACGGTACGAGGGACTGGTTACTGGCTGTCGACCTGCCTGGTTTTGAGAAATACCCTGAATCAATTTGAAAGACTGACCTGAGACCAGACCTAGTCCTGCACGCTGCGGCAAAATGCCAGCTTATCCTGATAGAGCTTAGCGTGTCGTACAAGTCCGCGGACACAAGAAAATCACGCGTACAAGCTCGAAAAGCACAGTGAAGTGGTTTCCTGTTTCACGCGCCATGAGGCACACACAGTAAAACTCATCGCCGTCTAGGTAGGCGCAAGAGGGCTTATTCCCACATACTCATACAGTGTGCTAGAGCAGCTAGGCGTGTCAGGCAAAGAGCGGAGATAGTAGCTGGCTGTGGACGCAACAGAACGTCGTGGGGGATAGACCTCGGTAAACTTGTCCGAGGTGATAGTGGAAAAGAACTTTTCATCCATTTAAAAGCCAAAGTGTCTGATTAAAGTATGCCAGTGTCTCTCTGCCAATTGCCAAAGTCTAACATCTGTTCGAAAAACTAACCTTAAGCTTGTCATACTGATCGTGAAGGTAGTCGGCTACCGCAGCGACAATGTATAACACCAAAGCTCACAATACCTGTTGCAAAGTCACCATTTCGACTTGTCCTTAAGTCCGATAAAGTGCAACAGGGGATGTCTGAGACCTGGTTTTATGAACCAGGTCAGCTCTAAGAGATTGTATAGGAGGTTAATAGGCCGAAACAATCGTTGACGAGGAACCCTTCTATTGATGATCGGTAAACCTCTGATGTGCATGTTCCCCTGTGGAGTTCTTTTTATTAATACAGTTTGTTTAATTAAACATTTTAGAGGCTTCGCAAACAAGATTAAATATTTGTATAAAATTAATCTCATAAATTAATCTCTACACAATTAGTAATTTATACAAAAAATGGCGAGGTTCAGGCAGGAGCAGAGAATGCTGGAACTTTCTAACAAATGTCTTTAAAATTTGGATCCGAAGTTAATTATACAAATCACATTCAATGGTGATTTGACCCGAAGAGTGTGCTAAAAACTATGTACGCTTTCCAGTGTGGGTTGGCAAGCTAAGTTGTGTGTGTGTGTGTGTGTGTTTGTGTGTGGGAGTGATGTCGACCCATTTCTCACAAGCATGTCGTAAAACGAGACTAATAAGAGATTTCATAAAATCAGATATGTTCAGCCCAAAGGCACATACATAGTAGCCAAGCTGTAAACCTGAACACAAATTGCCAGGTGGTTTTTAATGGTCCACGCAAAAAAAGAAGTAAATAAGCTTAACATGATACACGTGTCATCACAAAATACTTAGTGCTTCAAGCATGTATAATATTAGAGAAAATTCTTACTTCCGTTGAGACCCAAGATCCCCCAAAGACTTCCGACAGTTGTTGCGTTGGTTTCAAAAATTTACATGTATCGGATACAACTGGGAAGTCTATATTCCTGTCCACAGATTGGATAATACAATGTTCACAATGCTAGAAGTTCCGACACGAGATCAGTGATTGCTGTTGGGTTAAGCATTTAGATGTCAAATTTGCATAAGCTAAACATTCCGTCTGGTAATATAATAGTGAATTAGTCACATCATCAATTTGCTAAGGTCATGCAACTGGAAATTGTCATTTAGCAATCTCTTTGTTTGCTTTAAATTCAATGTAATCTCTACGAACGTAATCTATAATCTACTCACATCTGGGTACTTTTTACAGGGCAGTTTTGACTCAGAAATATTTCCTTTTTGGCTAAGCATGAAAAAATGTGAACCATGTATTACACTTTTAAATGTTTTTATTTTCATCTTTTGACTACATTTCTTTTATTCACTGTTGGCACATGAAGAATATATTGGTAGACCCATATTTGTATACATCAACGTAAACTCTCTGAGTGATGTGGTTATCCTTAAACTGACCGCCTTTGCTTCCCAGAATATACTCTCATACCCGTTTCTGCAGGGTCGACCACTGAGCCAATGACAATTATAAAAAGTCTGCAGCAGTATTTGAAATCAAGATCGGGGCTAGGGAAGTTATGATCTCTTCCTCTAGTCGGAAGTCGCTGTGGTGTAGACGCTCGCCTGTGAATCGGAAGTTCGTGGGTTCAAATCCGCATTTAACAGGAACTTTTTTCAAACATTAACTTAGCTCCGAGGTTGACCTAGCCCTAAACAGGTGTCAGGTAAAGTCCAGGAAAGTAAAGGCGACCGGTGGGATATTGACATCAACCACAGAGTGCCGACTGGTGTATAAACTTTACGTCTAGCCCTATCTGCCCAGTACACCCACCGGCGTGAAAAATGGTACTTTAATTCCTCTTGTTACCTCATTGAAGTGATTGGGTGCGATGGTTGAGGTGCAAGAATCATCTTTAGGTTCTCTTCGCTGGCTGTTCTCAATGCCGTCGTTCGGTATTTTGTGGAGTAGCTTGAGCTCGTTTCATTCAATAGTGCTAGGCAAATAAAACAGCTTCTGGAAAGCCAAATATTATCTACGTCGAAACACTGGCTGGCTGTTTAGATAATGAGGACACATACAATACTTGGCCAGGCATGTCTCGTTCTACCTCGTCAGGTGTTTTACTACAGCGTTACATCGACATTTAATGAAGTAGAAATAAATTGAATTCATTGCACTGACATAGGCAAATCACATGTCTTCTCTATGATACTTTGTTACTTTTATCGTCTGAAGTTTACGATAGTGACATGACTTATCAGGGTAACATCGCATTTAAAGCGAGCTCTTTCTGTTTACATAAGTTAGGATTACTTATTGTTGTTGTTAAAGATACGGCTAGTCTAACATTCGCCTGTTCTTTGTGTGGTAAATAACACGAAATGCAGTATTCTTGCTGAATGTTGAATGTTGAATTAGGAATCACAGCACTCAGGACATCACCAAAAGTGCTCCATCTCCATCTTCAGCAGCAAGTGAAGAGTTCAAATTCCGATTGTACCAGTAACTGTCTGTATATCCGTCTCGCCTTTTCCCAGAGTGTCGAGCGTGGGCCAGATCCCATGGCAACTCCTCGCAGCGCCATTCTTCTCAGACCATAATGATTTATCTGTGCCTCGGCACTGTTCACTCGTTCCCAAGGGCTTGTCATATATCAGTTCACCACCAAGTAGTGCAAAAACCGGCCAGTCTATCTGCCTGCTCATTTCCCAACACACCGGCTTGCCTGGAGTAAATAGCCAAAGGATCCTAACTGCCAGGGACATTTGAAGTGATGCTTGCCACTCTGCACGAGCATGCCTGTCTCCACCTTTCTCAAAGCGCTTTGTGAGCCAGAGTGTGCTTGCCACTCTGCACGAGCATGTCTGTCTCCACCTTTCTCAAAGCGCTTTGTGAGTCAGTGTGTCCTTGTAAAAGTGTGCAATATATACCAAAGTTCTGAATACATTTTCAGAAAGGATACTTATTTTGTAATATCTCTGTTGAAGATGTATTATCAACAGACACATCAAAACAAATACATATATATAAATATAATTTCGTACTAAGTCAAAAAAAAAAAAATATTTTTAATGAAGCAACTTTATAAACAAACTGCATAGTATTTATTCTCTCAATACATATTTTCCGTTAAAACTTAAAAATCGTTTGATATTTTACGCAGTAATTCTATAAACAATACAAATTTTCGGTTGGAATTTAGAAATCGTTTTATATTTTCCGCAGTAACTCTAAAAACGATACATATTTTCCATATTAATTCTACGAGCGATGCATCTGTTCTCTTAAAATATTTATTTTGCATAGCAACTCTATAACAAACATAGACTTTTCCGTGGTCACTCTTTCTCTAAATATATCTCTTTCCCGTAACAACAAAGGCACAACGTTAATGCATGTACAGAAGACAACTAATATCACACTTCCTGGAACCATTGAGAAGTTTCCTGAAGCAGACGATGTTGTCGCGCGGCTAAGCCATGACATAAAAGCGGTCCTGAGCCATACTTCCCATTAAGTAGAGGTAAAATGCCTGGGTTTGTTTCTTCCTCAACTTTTCCAGTCGTTGCCCAAAGCCAGATATAAATGTCATTATCTATGCTTTCAGAGAGCACACGTGGGTCCATGAATTTTTCCTTTGGTATGCTGCATTTTCTTTAAGGCTTGTTGTTGTACTGACGAACACAGCACATTTAAGGATTTGTCTGTACAGAAATAGGGGTTTTGGGTTGGCGAAAAGTGGGGAATGCGCTGCCTTACTTATTTGTCTCAATTTTTGTGCTTGAAAAAGGCCCCCCCCCCCCCCCCCCCCCCCCCACCCCCGCTCCCCCCACGCATTAATGTATATTGGTTACATGATGCTAATTTGATGTTTGTAGAAAAGTGATACTTGTTGTCAGTGCCACGTTGATCCTCCTCCTCCCCCTCTGCCCCCCTCCCCACACACACACAAATACAGCTTAGTATTTCTTGGCACCATTTTACAAATGGTCGACTTCGATCTCAGCCGAGCTGGCGTGGCTGCAAGCCTCTCTGTTGGTCTTTGGCATCAATAATAATTGATTTCTCTAGAAACAGGATCTCTGGAGGATCTTTGATCCCAAAGACAGGCATCAAGCAGCCAGTTGCTGACCGTCTGAACTATAATACAACAGGCTGCTGGCATGTAGACGACGCATGTGCAAAAGGATTCATCAAGTGTGGACCACCTACTTCAGCAGGTGTAACTTGGTCTTGCATTGCGCAGCCTACGTGCCAATGAGCCACTGAGCCAGTTTCTTGGAATCTCGTGTAATGTTCTCTAAATGTCACGCGATTCTTGTGAACCTGTCACGAGTTGTTGCTTTGACTACTGTTGCTTTTCCCATGCTCACGATTGTCAGGTGAGTAACCTTCAGGTCCACACGTGAAACTGATAATCAAAGAAACATTTAGGAATGACCTTTGCTGTCAAGTGAACAAGATCAAAATGGATAACAGGTAAAGTCCTTGAAAGTAAATGCGACCGACGTGATGTTGAGCGTCTCACCCATCGACTACCCCATCAACCGAGTCTAAAATAATACGAGCCTAGCAACTATGTGTCTGAGATTCTACTGGTGGGAACAGGATTTTTAAGTAGTGTTTCGAGTTTAATGGCTACTATTTCAACCAGATCAGTGGCGTCGCCATGGGCACCAGGATGGGACCTAGCCATGCCTGCCAGTTCATGGGCTACCTCCAGCATCAGATACGTCATGCATGTACCGATTTACTTCAACCATTCCCTCTCCCCCAGGTGCATTTTCTGGATCTCACTGTCAGCTTGGACTCTAAAGGCTTCAGCACCTCGGTGAACCATAAGCCTACCCATATCTATGATTTTCTTCTCTACATGTCCTCCCACCCTCTTCCTGCAGGGACTCAATTTCTGTCTCCCATCCTCTACGCCTAGACAGAATATGCCTGGAAAGCGACGACTTTCACCACAAGGCCCTAGAGATGCTGGACTTCTTCCAGTTTCGAGGGTATCTTGAACATGTTTTATCTGCTGCTCACATTCCACATACGTGAAACATTCTATTGCACGAGCCGCAATGTCATTTACGTCATCAACTGCAGAGAGATGTGACATAAAATGCACCGGTAAAACCGGTCTACGATTAGTTGACAGGATCAGAAGCATCTTTTAAATGTGCATAACGGAGCGCTAAAATCAGTATGTTGCTTTTCAATTCACATGAATACCAAGGTGTCCAGGACAAGGAAGGGACAGCCATTAAATTTAGCCTGACAGAGTCTGCAAGTCTTTTAAAAATCGCTTTATTTTCACCTTGAACACGCTAACACCCAAGGGGACTCAACTGTCAACACAGTTTAATCTAACGTTGTCGAGTTATGGTCCGTGGCACTCCCCAACTATATATTCTCGGCCCAATGTGTCTCTTCATTCGACTGGCTAGACATCAACTTGGCTGCTTCGGGATTGTTCAGTTAAGTGTAGTGTAGTTTTGTTTAATTTATGTATGTGCTGATGAAGGCATTATAGCCGCAACATTTACGTTTCTTTTAGGTTCGTTATATTGTAAAGCTCGCTGATGTATCTTTTGTTCAGTTATATATCTTTAAACTACTGGACGTAAATTTGCCTAGAGAAACTACACAACAGCCAGGGGCTACTGGGGTTGGTTCTGCAACGTCCTGTAAAGGATAAGCAACTAACGTAATCTTTTCATGATATTGATACAATATATCGTTTTGGGGATCTATATACTATTATACTGGGGCTAAGCACCCGCATGCGGATAGGAAGGTCGTGTGTTCGTATCCTTATGAAGCCGGACTTTCTTTTTTTTTAAAATGACCTTGACTCCCAGGTCGACTGAGTTTTGAGTGAGTACTAGAAGCAGTCATGGGAAGTAAAGGCAGCCGTCGTGATGCTCACCGCATTACCCACTAAGTGCCATTCGGTCTGTAAAACTATAGGTCTAGCCCTATATACCCAATACGCCTTAAGGCGTGGAAAAGGAACCTTAGCTTTTTGTTTACTATGTACTCTTTTACTACTTGTCGGCTCTGTGGCTAAGTCGATGAGAACTCTTTGTAATGCCGGAATGCCGGGTTCGATCCCAGCTGCGGGCCATGCGCTGGTTTCTACAGTGCTTGACAGTGGTATCAAAGAAGCCGACGGTCCAGTAAGGAATGGCAAACTACTGGAGGTAAATTTGCCTAGAAAAACCACACAACAGCCAGGGGCTCTTGGGGTTGGTTCTGCAACGTCTTGTAAAGGATACGCAACTAACCTTTTACTACTTATACTTGATTATTCGTTTGTTTGTTTATGTGTGTGTGTGGGGGAAGGGGGGGGGGGTTCTTAATTGGCTAAGAAAGCACATAGGGCTTAAGATTTAATAAAGAAAAAGAAATCTTTAGTGGTGTCGTGAACAAAGCCACCTTCTGTGAGAGATATGCTGACTGATGATCATGAGAAGGAAGACCATGGAACGATCTGGCAGAAAAAGGCAAATAAAGTGGAGCTAGGCTAATGATAAATATTGTGTGGTCACATCACCCACTCCTCCCACCCTACCTTTTTTTTCTGCCATATGCGTCAAATACTTCGACTAGGAAGTGTCGTAGGAAGTAAAGACGGTGTGATTCTTGCAATTAAATATCGACTGCCGACTGCATTTCCCGGATGCTAGCGTAAAAAGCGATCTTAAATTTACTTTTATTGATTTCTTCTGACACTCAACAAAGAAATGTCCAAACATCTACTGCATTTGCCTATAAACCAATCTATTTCGTTTCTTTGACACGGGGCCGTGTTTAGCTTTCATATCTGTTGCCAGAAGAGCCGAATTTACTTGATAATGGTATTGTCTTTTTTTTCCTCTTGGAAGATAATGGTAGCAACATTTCTACATTGGCCGAGCGCCTAATCTACTTGTGTCTGCCTGCTAATGTCTCCACTCTTTTGGACGTGTCATTTCGCAACTGTGTCGTTATTAGGCAGGATATCCTAATGTAATGTTGTTAGCGGGAAGAGGGCGTTGGCTGTCTCCATTCGCCATAAACCAGCAGATGGCTTTTAGAGCACGAAGGAATGACATCTGACCTCTAGGCCAATGTCTCCTTATATATGACTTAGAAATTATGCTTGTCATAAGTTTGCCAGTTGTTGAGGTTTTTCTACATTTGTTATAAATTTGATAATCATGTCTTATTTTAACTCTTTGAGTCCCAGGGGGTTTAGCACCACAGGCCCAGGGGGTAGTAAAGAAAGCAATAAAATCGGCGCATCATGCGTTTATTGGGCTTCTAGGGAGGAACCTATGAACGTATGATGCGTTCCTTGGGACTCAAATAGTAAAACCAAAACATGGATAAAGTGATGACATACAGCTGTGATAACTAATAGTCTGCGGCAGAATATTTAGTGTCTGTTGGAACAAAAACATGCAGATAGACTAGCTGGTTCTGCACCGTTCGGTAGCAAACTAATCCGCAACAAGCTAGACGTTGTCAAAGCCATTCTGGAGCTGGTGGACAGTGCAGAGGCACACTCACGGTCTGAAGAGATTGGTGCAACGCGAAGTGACCATCGAATCTGGCCGACACTCCACATTCAGGGGACAGACAAAGCGGACCTACAGTCAGACCATCTTCAGTGCAATCGGTGTTGAAACTCTTTAGTGGCATCTGAAGATGGCAACAGAGCACATATGGAAATATCCTAAGTGCTTTGATGTCCGTTCCAGAAACTCCACTCCACTCAATATTTGGTAGACCGCTAGTTTATTTCATCCTACTAGATTCTCAGGGAGAAAATAATATTCGTGTTTTTTTAGTGTTTATTCAACGGATTAAGATCATGGCGTCTCCAATGCTGTTACGCCGAGGGCGGGGCTGAGGATAAGCTCTCAGTCTCCATGAAATACCCTCAAGGCATGCGTCTCTCAAAGCCTCTGACAGCAACAGTCCAACTCCTGGCCTTCTCGTGGCGGAGATGTTTAAACTAACAGGAGAAGGGGCGAAAGCGGGTCTCTGGCGCTTTAACCAGACGCTTCGGGTAGATGAGGCTCGTCAGTACGGGAGTGCAGCTCATCTAGGAGAAGGAAAACTCTGATTTCAAACCACGGGCAGATGAGGTTCGCCAGCACGGGAGTGCAGCTCATCTAGGAGAAGGTAAACTCTGACTACACACCTCCACTGCCTTGTGGCCATACCCATGTTTGGGAAAGTGCTTCGGGAGTCAACCCTGAGGAAAAATCCGGAGCTGGAATCCCTAAGGCGGTTTAGCATTGTATACAGTGCTATTCCGGCAATTGCTGCAACGTCCTCGGTGCCAAGTTGTACTGGTTTTTGCCTTTCCCTTGGTATCACCGGCGACGTAGAGAGGGGGTACTTGCTGCCTGGGCAACAGTCTGTACTCCAAATCAAAACGCCCTGGCCTGTGCCCTGGAGAGGTCACTCCAGCGATGCTTAACAGTTTCGACACAACACGGGAAACAGCAGTCACCGGTTATAAGCCTTTGCTCAATTGGCGTAGAGCTAGGCGCCAGGGGTTGTTTCCGACGGTGGGAGAGACCATCGTAGTCTCATTGGACAGTTACCGCCCGCCTCAGCTGGGCAGCTCCCAGTCAGTAAGGTGTTGTCCCGCCACGATCCGTTTGCCTTGTTGGGTGCACAGGGCTTAGGGGATAACCCGACATACGGATTGTAATCCTTGTACCTATGTTTGCAAATCTCACAAAGAGAGTCTGGTCAAACAAAAAGCTAACTGATAATACAAAAATGAAGGTTTATGAGTCTTGTGTCCTGAGCACATTACTGTACGGTTGCGAATCATGGACTCTCTATGCTCCACAGGAAAAAAGACTGAATACCTTCCATATGCGCTGTCTGAGACGCATCCTTGGTATATTATGGCGAGACCTTGTCTCCAACGAATGTGTGCTCACAAGAGCAAAAATACCATCAATGTATTGTATACTGAAGCAAAGACGTCTGCGCTGGCTGGGACACGTCTCTCGCATGGAGGATGGTCGTATTCCAAAAGATCTCCTATATGGTGAATTGGTAACTGGGAATAGACCTAAAGGAAGGCCAAAGCTGCGCTATAAAGATGTATGCAAACGTGACCTAATAGATACCAACATAGGCACAGAGACATGGGAAAAATCAGCTGCAGATCGACTACTATGGAGACAGAAAGTGAAAGATGGACTGTCACATTTTGAAAGAAACCGAACACAACGAGCTGTGGAGAGGAGGCACCGGAGAGTAAAACTGCCTCACAACGAGGGAGTATCTGCTTTTGTGTGTATCCTGTGTGGCAAAGACTGCCATTCCCGCATCGGACTTTACAGTCACAGCAGATGCTGTTCCCAAAGCCAGCGGCACATCTCCATAGTCCCCCGGGACTGACGGATGCCATTAAGATCATGGCAATGGTGTAACCCACAAGTGCTCCTTTCTACTTCTAATTCATGCTTGAATCTGTACAATCTCAGCACAGTGCACGAACTCTGTTATACCGGCGGGGATCCTGAAATACTTTGGGTAAATTTTAAACTTCTAATTTTGTCCTTGCAGCGCCATTAGGCTACACTTTTTCGATTGCCAACAGTCAATGTATTTTTTGTACGTGCGCAACAATACACACGGGCGTCCTGTCATTCTACCCAGAGACCAGAAAAAATCAATAGAAGTCCACTTGAAAACATTCCAGCCTTCACCTGGGGCCTTCAGCATTCGAGGCTGATGCCCTACCTCGAGACAACTCAGCCCCCTAGGAAATAATAGTAGCCATGAAACTAACAGTGCATGACATTAAGAGGCGTCTAAGGAGGGGTGATACTATAATGACCACGTTCGACCACATACAATTACATTTTAATTGCAAACTGCATTAAATCGTGTCTAAGTGTACAGGATGCTGGTCGAATGTTTGTGGTCCACGTCGGTATATTTAAAAAAAAAATCAAACAAGAGACAAAAGTAGAAGAAGTATGGTGAAGCTGATGATGTTGTTGATGATGATGATGAATATGATGATGATAGTATTTATGATGATGCCGGTAGTGATCACATAGACGATGATGATCGTGAAAATGATAGTGGTAATGATTGTTGTGGTGGTGGTGGTGGTGATGGTGACGGGTTGACGGTGAAGGAACAGGTCTGCCGCATCGTTTTATGTTAGATAAGGACACATATTGGATCAGTTTATTCTCGTTCCATGACTCAGGTTTTAAAGATCTGGCTGTTCCATGTGTGCAGCCTGTTGGTTCCTCGTCTCTCAGGCAGATGCACTCTGACTTCAAAGAAAACTTTGTGCCCTATTAGAAACCAGTTTCTAGAACGACAAAGGGAGACGCGTAAATACGTCATGACCAGCAACAACCCTAGTTCAGCACCACGTCTGGTTCAGCACCACGTCTGGTTCAGCACCACGTCTAGTTCACCACCACGTCTGGTTCAGCACCACGTCTAGTTCACCACCACGTCTAGTTCAGCACCACGTCTAGTTCAGCACCACATCTAGTTCACCACCACGTCTGGTTCAGCACCACGTCTAGTTCAGCACCACGTCTGGTTCAACACCACGTCTAGCTCACCACCACGTCTAGTTCAGCGCCACGTCTAGTTCAGCACCACGTCTAGTTCACCACCACGTCTAGTTCAGCACCACGTCTAGTTCCCCAACACGTCTGGTTCAGCACCACGCCTAGTTCACCACCACGTCTGGTTGAGCACCACGTCTAGTTCAGCACCACGCCTAGTTCACCACCACGTCTGGTTCAGCACCACGCCTAGTTCAGCACCACGTCTAGTTCAGCACCACGCCTAGTTCAGCACCACGTCTGGTTGAGCACCACGTCTGGTTCAGCAGCTCCCCCCCCCCCCCTTTTTCCACCCCGCACATGTTTTAATACGATACACTAGACAAATGGGAAAAGAAAACATTTGAGAGCACGGATTTTCAAGCGCCAGGTTTTATCCCATATGGCCCTCTCTATTTCTTTTTCTAATGTCTCTCTCCCATTCCCCACGGAATGGCTACCCGCCTTAGAGAGCGTCGCACAAATCACGAACTCCGTAACTCAAACAACGATCCCTAAAAATGTATGTCATAACTGCATTTATGAACTGAATACACGACCTCCAGAGTGTGAGGCAAAAGGTTTGACCATTTCGCCACCGAGGAACCCTCGGGCCTAGAAAGGTAACAGTAAGTTGGATTCGAACCTCTCACATTAGCATAACAAGCTCAGCTCGCTAATTTGACAAGTGTTCTCCAGAGCTCAGTCTTCTAAACGACTTGAGCCACCAGTCGCCTGTTTTACACGGGGCTATAGTGTGTTGTCTTCAGTCTCTGTAAACTGACGTGTAACACAGGGCTAAAGTGTGTTGTCTTCAGTCTCTGTAGACTGACGTCTAACACAGGGTTAAAGTGTGTTGTCTTCAGTCTCTGTAGACTGACGTGTAACACAGGGCTATAGTGTGTTGTCTTCAGTCTCTGTAGACTGACGTCTAACACAGGGCTAAAGTGTGTTGTCTTCAGTCTCTGTAGACTGACGTGTAACACAGGGCTATAGTGTGTTGTCTTCAGATCTGTAGACTGACGTGTAACACAGGGCTAAAGTGTGTTGTCTTCAGTCTCTGTAGACTGACGTGTAACACAGGGGCTATAGTGTGTTGTCTTCAGTCTCTGTAGACTGACGTCTAACACAGGGCTAAAGTGTGTTGTCTTCAGTCTCTGTAAACTGACGTCTAACACGGGGCTATAGTGTGTTGTCTTCAGTCTCTGTAGACTGACGTCTAACACAGGGCTAAAGTGTGTTGTCTTCAGTCTCTGTAGACTGACGTCTAACACAGGGCTATAGTGTGTTGTCTTCAGTCTCTGTAGACTGACGTCTAACACAGGGCTATAGTGTGTTGTCTTCAGTCTCTGTAAACTGACGTGTAACACAGGGCTAAATTGTGTTGTCTTCAGTCTCTGTAGACTGACGTCTAACACAGGGCTAAAGTGTGTTGTCTTCAGTCTCTGTAAACTGACGTGTAACACAGGGCTAAAAGGTGTTGTCTTGTCTCTGTAGACTGACGTCTAACACGGGGCTATAGTGTGTTGTCTTCAGTCTCTGTAGACTGACATGTAACACAGGGCTAAAGTGTGTTGTCTTCAGTCTCTGTAGACTGACGTGTAACACAGGGCTATAGTGTGTTGTTTTCAGTCTCTGTAGACTGACGTGTAACACAGGGGCTATAGTGTGTTGTCCTCAGTCTCTGTAGACTGACGTGTAACACGGGGCTAAAGTGTGTTGTCTTCAGTCTCTGTAGACTGACGTCTAACACAGGGCTATAGTGTGTTGTCTTCAGTCTCTGTAGACTGACGTGTAACACAGGGAGCACACGCTAACATTGTTTGCGTGAATGCAGACACGAACAATAAGTTGAAGAAGGGGGCTATCTCCCTCCCCCGCCCCTCCCTCCTCTTTTATAATTCGTTATCCAGGAGGATACCAACGGACAAAAGCCTTATTTAAGAGCGAAAAAATATTAATTACAAATTACAACAGCAACAACAACTAACACCACCACTATTACCACTACTACTACTACTACTACTACTACTACTACTACTACTACTACTACTACTACTACTACTACTACTACTACTACTACTACTACTACTACTACTACTACTACTACTACTACTACTACTACTACTACTGTTGCTGCTGCTGCTGCTGCTACTGATACTAGTACTACTACTAATACCACCACCACCACCCACCACTGCCGCTGGTGCTCCTGAGGGAAAAAACGTTTCTGCAATTCAAATAATAACTTATGTACAGGGCTAGAGAGACGAACCGAGAGAATCCAAAAGACTGCAATCGTAGAAGAAAGGGGAAAAAAAGGGGGGGGGGTGTGGGGGGGGAGTGGCAATGGAAGATAAAAGAGAAAAAAAAGTGGGGGGGGGGGGGGGGGGGGGGTTAAGGTAGAGAAAGCGGACATATTCCCTCTTTTCCATTAAGGAATTACTGTGGGGCGGGAAGCATTAACTGTGCCCGAATACCCCTAGTCTCCTGCGCCCATGATTAGAGAAGTTGAAACTTTGTTGTATTTCGTGTGACAGTCTCAACCGTTTCATTGGTTCCGCATGGGCCGTGACAGTATTTGAATATTTCGCATAGAAAATTAACCTAGTTTTAACGCTGTGGGGTGCCGCGATATAACTGTCCACACAGGACAGGCTGTTCTGTGATCAAATACCCACCTATAAAACTGTCCACACAGGGCAGGCTGTTCTGTGATCAAATACCCACCTATGTAACTGTCCACACAGGACAGGCTGTTCTGTGATCAAATACCCACCTATAAAACTGTCCACACAGGACAGGCTGTTCTGTGATCAAATACCCACCTATACAACTGTCCACACAGGACAGGCTGTTCTGTGATCAAATACCCACCTATAAAACTGTCCACACAGGACAGGCTGTTCTATGATCAAATACCCACCTATAAAATTGTCCACACAGGACAGGCTGTTCTGTGATCAAATACCCACCTATGTAACTGTCCACACAGGACAGGCTTTTCTGTGATCAAATACCCACCTATAAAACTGTCCACACAGGACAGGCTGTTCTATGATCAAGTACCCACCTATAAAACTGTCCACACAGGGCAGGCTGTTCTATGATCAAATACCCACCTAAAAAACTGTCCACACAGGGCAGGCTGTTCTATGATCAAATACCCACCTATAAAACTGTCCACACAGGACAGGCTGTTCTATGATCAAATACCCACCTATAAAACTGTCCACACAGGACAGGCTGTTCTATGATCAAATACCCACCTATAAAACTGTCCACACAGGGCAGGCTGTTCTATGATCAAATACCCACCTATAAAACTGTCCACACAGGGCAGGCTGTTCTATGATCAAATACCCACCTATATAACTGTCCACACAGGACAGGCTGTTCTGTGATCAAATACCCACCTATATAACTGTCCACACAGGACAGGCTGTTCTGTGATCAAATACCCACCTATAAAACTGTCCACACAGGACAGGCTGTTCTGTGATCAAATACCCACCTAAATAACTGTCCACACAGGACAGGCTGTTCTGTGATCAAATACCCACCTATATAACTGTCCAAACAGGACAGGCTGTTCTGTGATCAAATACCCACCCATGTAACTGTCCACACAGGACAGGCTGTTCTGTGATCAAATACCCACCTATACAACTGTCCACACAGGACAGGCTGTTCTGTGATCAAATACCCACCTATAAAACTGTCCACACAGGACAGGCTGTTCTGTGATCAAATACCCACCTATAAAACTGTCCACACAGGACAGGCTGTTCTGTGATCAAATACCCACCTATGTAACTGTCCACACAGGACAGGCTGTTCTGTGATCAAATACCCACCTATAAAACTGTCCACACAGGACAGGCTGTTCTGTGATCAAATACCCACCTATATAACTGTCCACACAGGACAGGCTGTTCTGTGATCAAATACCCACCCATGTAACTGTCCACACAGGACAGGCTGTTCTATGAACAAATACCCACCTATAAAACTGTCCACACACGACCAGGCTGTTCTGTGATCAAATACCCACCTATAAAAACTGTCCACACAGGGCAGGCTGTTCTATGATCAAATACCCACCTATGTAACTGTCCACACAGGACAGGCTGTTCTGTGATCAAATACCCACCTATAAAACTGTCCACACAGGACAGGCTGTTCTGTGATCAAATACCCACCTATATAACTGTCCACACAGGACAGGCTGTTCTGTGATCAAATACCCACCCATGTAACTGTCCACACAGGACAGGCTGTTCTATGAACAAATACCCACCTATAAAACTGTCCACACACGACCAGGCTGTTCTGTGATCAAATACCCACCTATAAAACTGTCCACACAGGGCAGGCTGTTCTATGATCAAATACCCACCTATGTAACTGTCCACACAGGACAGGCTGTTCTGTGATCAAATACCCACCTATAAAACTGTCCACACAGGACAGGCTGTTCTGTGATCAAATACCCACCTATATAACTGTCCACACAGGACAGGCTGTTCTGTGATCAAATACCCACCCATGTAACTGTCCACACAGGACAGGCTGTTCTGTGATCAAATACCCACCTATAAAACTGTCCACACAGGACAGGCTGTTCTGTGATCAAATACCCACCTATATAACTGTCCACACAGGACAGGCTGTTCTATGATCAAATACCCACCTATGTAACTGTCCACACAGGACAGGCTGTTCTGTGATCAAATACCCACCCATGTAACTGTCCACACAGGACAGGCTGTTCTGTGATCAAATACCCACCCATGTAACTGTCCACACAGGACAGGCTGTTCTGTGATCAAATACCCACCCATGTAACTGTCCACACAGGACAGGCTGTTCTGTGATCAAATACCCACCCATGTAACTGTCCACACAGGACAGGCTGTTCTGTGATCAAATACCCACCCATGTAACTGTCCACACAGGACAGGCTGTTCTGTGATCAAATACCCACCTATAAAACTGTCCACACAGGACAGGCTGTTCTGTGATCAAATACCCACCTATAAAACTGTCCACACACAGGACAGGCTGTTCTGTGATCAAATACCCACCTATAAAACTGTCCACACAGGACAGGCTGTTCTGTGATCAAATACCCACCTATAAAACTGTCCACACACAGGACAGGCTGTTCTATGAACAAATACCCACCTATAAAACTGTCCACACAGGACAGGCTGTTCTGTGATCAAATACCCACCTATAAAACTGTCCACACAGGACCAGGCTGTTCTATGATCAAATACCCACCTATAAAACTGTCCACACACAGGACAGGCTGTTCTGTGATCAAATACCCACCTATAAAACTGTCCACACACAGGACAGGCTGTTCTGTGATCAAATACCCACCTATAAAACTGTCCACACACAGGACAGGCTGTTCTGTGATCAAATACCCACCTATAAAACTGTCCACACACAGGACAGGCTGTTCTGTGATCAAATACCCACCTATAAAACTGTCCACACACAGGACAGGCTGTTCTGTGATCAAATACCCACCTATAAAACTGTCCACACACAGGACAGGCTGTTCTATGATCAAACACCCAGGCTGGGATCTCTTGTTAAACTGATCTATCATCAAAGGTCAACCTAGCGTAAAATGACTAGTTCAACATCATCAACCTTCTGCAGTTAAGCGGCATGGGGAGAAACAGTTTGCAGTCCATCGCTATGTCCATCGCTATGTGGACTGCACTGGCTCTTGCTGTTCGATGTAGATTAGAAAGAAAACTGAACACTTAATCAAAATCAGGCGGAATTTGAATGCTCACCAACTAAATAAAAATGAATA